>VZTJ01001826.1:1665675-1686326 GCA_013397795.1 Orthonyx spaldingii
TCCGCGAGCAGGCGGACCAGGGCCCCCAGCTGCCCCACAGCCCGGGCACGCCGGCGCCGCCGTCCTCGGCCGCATCGCCTCGCTCTTCTATCCTCTGCGGCACCTGCAGACACAACACACAGGCTTAGGAACCACAATTCACGCTGCCACACCGCGAGCGCGCCGATACCCCCGTATCAGCCCTTCACTCAGTCACAAGCGAAATGGAATGACACAGGAAGGAACTTGTCTTGTTCCTTGCCTGTCAAAGGACTGCCGCTATAGGAGGAGGTCTCCTACAGCCATCAGTCATTCAGACAAAAAGTTTGGCGTTGGTTGTTTTGGGGTTTGAGGGGTTTTGTGGTGGTTTTTTTGTTTGGTTGGTTTTCTGGGTTGGTGTTCCTTTTGGACTATCTGGATAGAAATAGATTTTCTTTGTTCTCAGCAATGGAAAACATTGCATGATGCAAAGCTTGGAAATGTGTTACAATATTACCAAAAGCAGGAAATAAGGTCATTTTTGGTAATGAAATTGGGTTAACAGACACTCACCGCTCTGCTGCACTCTAACACTTCAACAATGGAGAGTGCTAGTTGCAATAATATTTCAGGAACTCACCTCTAATGTGGAACTTTTAATGAAGGCAGTAATAGAGGACAAATTGATTTCCAACCAACCAAAAATGCTGCTATAGTTAACTTTCATAATACCACTCTTGCCCCAGTCCCCACATTATCACTTCAAGATGACCCACTCAATCCTACATTCACAGAAATTCCCATCAAACTCAATAAAAGATGGGACAAATTGTTGGTCTCTGGTGTTCAGTGCCACTTAGTCCATACTCACCATTCAGCAGCACAAGGAAAGTGAAAGAAAGAACCCCAAAGGGAGAGGGTCCTTCTCACGAAGGAAGCTAGGAGGGATTAGAAAGGGCAGGGTCTCTCCACAAGGAGAGTTAACCCATCAAGCCAAATATTTTAAACATCCTGACCTTGTGATTGGAAAGGTATCAGCACAGCCAGGAAGTTACAATCACCCATCCCCACCTCCCCGTGGACTCATGCCCCAAGGTTTACCCATTCTTGGAGCTAGATATAATCAGGATTTCTCAGTGTTTTGCATTGGGCAAAGTACACAAACTTGCAGTTTTTCTCTTGCTTCTCTTGACCAACTACCTGAATCACAAGCTTCCAAAGTAGATTTCCAATATCTGATTCTCACAATTATTAATATGCAGAACATTCTTTTAAATTAGCATCCTTGAAGTAGTTTATTAATACTGTGAACAAGCTTCATACCAACAAGCACACATGCACATCAATTCAGCTGGGAGACAAAAAAAGGCACTGCCCACAAACATGTTGGCCATACCTCCCCAGCCCTATTCTAGTGTAGCTACCCCAAAATGTGCTTTGGAAAGCCAGCCTTGTCTGTCTGTATGTCACTTCTCTCCTGTGCACAGGATAAGAACCTAAACCCATAACTTCCATTAATAATTTTGCCTCAAACATTATTGTATAATAGCAAAAGATTCCCATCTCCACACTTTGCCCCTGGTTAGAGTCACCACGTGCTGTGGTAAGGGAGCTGTGCCCCACCCACCTCTGCCAGGGAGCACACGTTCCTGATCAGCTGGGCTGGAACGTGGTTTGCAAACATGGGTTGAATGCAGCATTACAATACAACAAGCCAAGCCAGCACAGGGTTTGTGGTGCTGCTGTGTAATAGTCAGCTGTGGTCTACATAATCTGAAACATTTCCCCGCTTTGAGGCTGCTCTCACACTTTCATCACCAGCCACAGAAAAAACTGCATTTAATTATAACTTCTGATTAATAAAAAGCATCTGCATTAGTGTGATATGTTCCCCATTTCTCCGATGTTATTTGAAAACAGGAGCAGATGTCTGTGTATTTAATGTCTTTTTTCCTGTGCGTGCCCCATTTGGCATCAGCCTTTAAAATCCAATAGCCTGTACAACCTAATACCGCATAATGTCAAACTTCTAACATGCAGCAAGGTCTTTCTGGCTGTTACATTTGCTTTCATATCCAATAACAGAACACCACTGGCTCACACTTTGACCAACTAAACAAGCTATTCTTCAGTTTGTGATTTTCCCCGTGCATATTCACTGCCCGTGCTTACACTGCGCATTAATGTGCTCTACCTCAGCTATCCAATGGTAATGGCTATACACAGAGACACTCTTCTGGTCTCAACTCAGTCTGCAGTGAAATTTACTTATTGTAAAACTAACAGTCCTTTGTTATCAGACAAGTAAGGTTTCACTTGTTTGGACTACTTCTTAATCATTTCTACGATGGTTCAGTACACCTGTTTTTTTAAAATGCCAAAGATACTCCTGCGGTCAACAACTAAAAACTATTGATCTGCAAGCAAGTCAAGTTCTCACTAGCGTAAGAAATGTATCATTTTGCAGAAACAGAAACTGAGTAGTGAAAAGTGTCAACCTGCTGCAGAGAGAACGTTCTGGCTGCCAAACTTCATTGCAGCAAGAATTGGTTCAGATAAAATGATGCTTCATATGACTGAAGGCAATGTAATTTCACACCCTCTAATCTTCATAGTGAAAGAATTGTAGACACAGCACAAGAAGGTTTAATCCAGCTAGTTAAGGAAGAAATAAAAATAAAACTTTAAAAAAAGTAACATTATAATGTCTTATACTGATAGCCAAACTCATCAATGCTACTTAGTTGGAAGATAACAAATTTTTGAGATGGGAATTTTCATTAACAAATCAGGTTATGAACTTTTAGTTTCTTACTTTTCTTACTGTGAGTAAGATATGGGCTACAGATGAATCTCTGGAGAAGATGATGTGATTAATGGCATAATCTACTCAGTGAGTTCTACTATGAAAGACTGAATAAACTGAAGCTGCTTAGTTGAAGGAATGGAAAACAGAGGGGGCAATAATGACACTTCCAAACAGTCTATATAAATAAATACAAAGAGCTGTTCCTTTTTTCTTTGCAGCAAACTGTTCTTGTCTATAGTCAACACACAAAAACCCATGGATTTCAATTTAATCAAAGGCAATCCAAATTAAAGGAGGAAAACTACTTAGAGGGAAGGCAAACAAAGCATGGGAACAGATGGGAACAGATTGCCTGAGGAGATCCCGGCAGCACTGAGACCAACCCTGAAGCTCTACCAGGAAAAATGAGGTATCACTGACCCTTCCCCAGGGCACAGGAGCTGAATTACAGCATTCACAGGCCAGTTCCTGTCCTTTGATCTTGTGATTTCCAGGTAACTTTGTAGCCAGTAACAAATTCTGCCACAGCTCTATGATGGAGCCAAGAAATTACAGGTAGCTGAAGGAGACAGCTGAAGTATTTCACAACATCTCAGACACACCACATACTCAGAGACCCCTGACGTTAGGTCCCTCCTCTTGCTTTAAGAAATATCCATTTCTTCTTGTGTATTCTCCCTCACCATATTATGATGTCTGATTTGTAATTGCTAACACAATCCAGTTCCAGGATCTCTTTCTGGAATTCAGCAGTCCTAATCTGTTCAGTTTCTTTTTGTAAGGAATTCCTCATTCTCAGCACCTTTTCCTCTCCCACATTCTTACACGGCTGTGCAGTGCTGCATACAGTACTCCAAATGGGAATTAATGATGGAATTTCACAGTAATAATGATTATAATGCTTGGTGACAGTATATACCTTTTAGCCAGCTACATAATTAAGCTGTTATAGCCACAGCCAACGTTACTAAGTATTCTGTAGATATTAAGCATGCTATAGCAATCCAAATTCAAAACTGAAAAGGGATACAAGACAATGGCAAGCTTTAAACCTGGAGATATCTAAACCAAGTCAGACATTTCTGCTATTTTTTACCATTTCAGTTTAGATACAATAATGTTATTAGATTTCATAGATTTAATTTTTAACATATTATCCAGTAATTCTTTTTTCTGGGTAAATGCCCAGAATGGAAATGGACTCACGAACAAATTAACTACATCACATTCCTAAATATACATCTGAAAGGGATATAAAAGGCATAAATGTATGTTTCTCAAAGCTTTATTGTATTACTTTCACCCAAAGGTGAAGAAATTGTATCCAGAAGAACATTTTATCACCTGCTCAGGAAAATGTTACCAGTGGTATTCACTGAGTTAACTCACATTCCTACACCGGATGCAAAGTGGAACTAACAGAAGCCAGCATGTCTTACTTTCAGCTACTACTACCCTCTTTGTCCTGTGCTTGCCAGAGCAAAGACCCCAGTTCTGTTAATATTCCCCAACACCCTTCAGGCTTTAGGCATTTGCTCATTGTCTCTGCCATGGTCCTTCTTGTCATTACCCCACACATGATAACCCATGCTGTGACACCAAACTGGCACCATCATTATTAAAGGAGCAGCAAGCCACTTGGAAAACATGACTCCTTATTTATTCCATTATTCCAGGGTTGCACTTGCTTTATTTTACAGTTCTGACTAATTAATGATTTCATTATGGCATAGCCTGTCACAAAGGATATGTATGCAGCTCTTACCATAGCCAGGCTCAGACTGACTGAGGAGTCAAAACACCAGTAGAATAGTATATTGATACTATTCAAAATGCATATGTCATATTTGGGATGAGATGAACACAGCATTCTTCATGAGCATTCACCTTTCGTGAATACAATTGATCAATGATCAAGCCACAAAGTAAGAGCTGGACTTTGCCTTCTTAAAATTTCAAGAGTGTAAAAACAAAACCAGTCAGACTCCCAGAAATGAGACCTGAGCTGCTGCTCAGAGCATGCCAAATTTTCAATGGGCTGAGGAAATGATAGTTTAATTTTAGAACCTGTTCAAATGTAACATTATTGTATATCCTTGCCAGTGTTGTGAACACATCTATGGAACTCATTTAATTCTTTCACCAGTTTCAGC
The DNA here is from genome assembly GCA_013397795.1 of Orthonyx spaldingii. NCBI lineage: Eukaryota > Metazoa > Chordata > Aves > Passeriformes > Orthonychidae > Orthonyx > Orthonyx spaldingii. The sequence continues at coordinate 1,670,596 of VZTJ01001826.1, forward strand.
ATCTTAAAGGAATATTCTTCCAGTATTAGCTCAGCTGATTTCCAATGAAGTCCATACTTGTATAGCCACGACAACTTCCCAGCCGAAAGTCTTTACAGTCCATTTTATATACTTTCATTTGAAGCAATTGTATTTTTTATGCCTCTTGGAACACTGGTGGTTTGATAATAAACAATCTACCAACAACCCCAACCCCATCACCCCCCAAAATTGCAGATAACAACTTCTCAGATCTCAAGGCTAGCAGAAAAAAGGAGCAGAGGCCAAACAAAACATCATGACACAATGTGTACATGTCTGCCTGGTTCGTGTGCTCAGCTATTTTAATCCTTCAGTGCATTTTGGAAGCCTTTAATCAGAGAAGTAGTAAACCATTTGAATTTTACAGTACATGGTAAGTGTAAATATTACCAGCTTAAACGATTTGGGTTTCCGTTCTTTGTATAAAATCTCGCTCTGAACATCTGTGCCTGTGAAGATTAAAGGGCTGAAAAGCCTGGAAATAGAAGATCTTTGTATTCACAAATCACTGAAGGGAGTTACAATGCTTGGACAGCTTAACTGCCCCTTCAACCAACTTTGACCACATCTGAAGAAACCTTAACATTATTTGAATAGTCTAGAAAGCAAACAGCTCTGAAAAAGATTCAGAACAGTTTTTGTGCCAACAAAGCTCGAAACTTCCCCCAACTTTGGCTCATTCTTTCACACCAAGACCACCTCCATTGCACTCTGAGAGATGAGTGTTTTAAGTTTTCTTTCCAGTCTTATGTGAGACCATTAAGTGCTGTCAAATAACAGACAGCTCACTCCTGACCTCACTTCTACCACTTCTACACAACCACTCTTTATCCATGGTAGGATTGTTTCTCTTTTACAGTAAGGTGAAGATGATAAGCATCAGGCCCTCACTATATCACAAATTAGGCTTCTTTCTTTTTAAAACTGTTCCCTCACCATTCACTGTCATTTGTGGCCTAAGTCACTAAGCTTATACCATCCTGGGCCTCCTCCAGGTCAGCCATCTACAGCTGTGACAAAGTAGTTGCCATTCTATTTCTACACTCAGAAAAATTCTTTGGGATCCACATGTAGTAGAAATACACATTTATTTATTCTGTAATTGCCATAACACCTCTTCAGACCTCTCAGTGAGTCATCCACCCATCACTCCAGAAGGAGAGAGGACAAGCTGTCATAAAATAGAAAGCAACATTCCCTAACAGAAGAACTCATCTGTGAATCCAAAAAGCTTCTCATCCTTATCATCACTCTCATTCCAAGCTTGAACAGAACTAGCATGCAGAACTGCTCTGAAGGAAGATAAGAAACTCATCTATGACCCTGTAAGATCACCTGCACTGGAATCCAACTGGAACTCTGATATTTTCATCTTTTCTTCCAGAGAAACAGAGAACTCCTGCCCTGAGCTTAAAGAAGTCAGTATTTTTTAATTTAAAGATAAAAATAAAAATTCAGAGGTCCATGATAAAGCAGATTATAAATAACAACAACGTTGGCCTTGATTTTTCAAAGAGTATATTCACATAAAATAATGTATCCTTATTCTGTCTCCTTTCCCCAAACAAGGAAGAATTTTATTTCCTAACCACTTTAATCCACAACATCAAGGACAGGGGATTAGTAACAACACAGAGATAGCAAGAAAATTCTTTCAGCTGTTGTTCTAAATAGTCTGTTGCACTAAAAGACTAATTTTAAAGGAAAAGTCTTGTCATGGACTAAATCACCTCTCCTGTTTCCTAAGGATTACTGCAATTAGAATAGCAACATCATTAGCTAGAAAGACTCTATTTTAACAAAGGTTATGAATGGCACAGATGTACCTGCACAGTTAAAGTCAAGCATCTGTACTGAAGGCAAGCAGATATACTGACCAGTGAAAAACTGCAAGAGAAATATGGACTCCCTTGCAGTTGGAAGTGTTTTATGGAAGAGATGTGTATGAAAATACATTTATAATGGACAGCAGTTATCCTATAAACAAAAACTTTACCAGAAAAGGTGACACCTGTAACCGTTTGTTGCAATGGAACAGCAGCTGTGTACAAACCCAGAGTGAGTGAGCCTCTCCAGGACAATTCCGTTTAGTTACACAGCCCAGCCAGCCAGACCCCGGAGACTTTGCAGTGGCTCTGTTAGCAAGAGCTGAGTTCCAGCTCAGCAAATCCTGACAGGTTACACACGTGAGTCACTGCTGACTGTAGGGCAGAGCTTCACCCTGCCTGGACTGCAAGGAAGAACACAGCCTTCCCTTCCAAGCCTCTGCTTTGGAGTTTATGTAAAAGCAAGGTGGTGTCCAGCTGTGGTGGAGGTCCCAGGGTGCTCCTTACAACTGTTAGGCTTCAGTCCTGGTGCCTGGCCACGAGCCAAGCTTAGACATTAACTACTTTGTCTTACTCCAATTTCCTCCACTGTTTCAAGAATAGAGCAGACTTGCTTCATGCTTCACTTTGTACTCTCTTAGTGTGTTCAAGTAGCTGAACTCCTCAAACTGCTCACCATGACCAAATGAGAGATCTTGGCCACCTTTTCCTTCCCCCTGTTCCACTAATTTCCCTCAGCTCTTGCTCCTGATCCTTGATCCTGTTCCTTATTTCTCTTGACTTAGCAGCGATGATCCCTCCACAAACGCATTTGAATCCAACACAAGAGAGAGGGGAAAAAATAGCAAAAAAAAACCCCAAACCAACAAACCCCAACACACATCCCAAAGCACATTAATCCTGAAATTCTGTAGGGAGTATAGTCACATTCACTTGATAAATAGTTGCTTTTCATAGAAACATGGTGTGTCTGATAGAGATAACATCAAGTTTATTTCTTCTTTAATTTTGAGCCAGCACAAAGAAATTACACTGAGCCCAGGCAAGCTCAAAATTCTTTAACAGAATTGTACTGCCTCAATGAAAACCTTGTGTCCTAGGTTACAATGTAAGATGTAACAAAAAGTATGTGTTCTATTATCATCTCCACAAGCTGTTAAAGCAGGTGGGACAGCGTACTCCGTCTGGGGCTGTCTCTGCTAATGGCCCATCAAGCACCCACCACATGACTCATGGAATTACTTCATCCCATGGTGAGGTGCTCCACCCAGGGGGAGGAGCCAAGCATTCCCACCTGGATATAACCTGGGGTCTGGAACAGCACCAGCCAGCCCTGCCTGCTGGATTCCCAAAGGACAAGAGCCACCACTGCACCTTCAGGTGGAGACCAGACCCTTCTACAGGATCACCGCTTCAACTGAACCCCTTCACTTGGACTGCTGCCACCACCCTGGCTAACAGGGTGTCAGGTTGTACCCCGTCTCTGTCACTGTTTCTTGTACTATTGCATTTATTTTAATTTTCCTATTAAATTATAATTCTGACTTGTGATCTCCCACTGGTTTGTTTTCAAACTAGTACAGCTTGTAAAAAATAAATCCTGATGCTGCTTCCATACAATAAAAATCAGTTTGTTAAAACACTGCACCTCCATTGAACTCAATACTCACCTACAACTGAGTGACAGAAAGATATGTATAAAGTCAAAGAAATTCTGTTGCTTCAATGCTCCTATTTAGTGCCATAACAGAAGCAAGATATTAAAACAAAGCAATATCCATGTCAGAAATTTTATTTGGACAGACTTTGCTACTATTTACATTACCAGTTTTGCTAAAATGAATAAGGCATAAATATAACTACACCTTGCTTTCTTAACACAAAAACATATGATTAGTGAAAAATCGACCCAGAAGTGACTTCTGGAAAATTGGGAATACAGACTTCAATGGCTGTCTAGGAGAAGGACTGTTTATAGGTTAACCTTCAGTTCACTACATTATGACACTTACCAGATAAGGTTAAATTTCAGTAAAATAAGCACAGGGAAGGACAACAGAGAGCTTGACTGCGTGATGAGCAGCAGCAGGGCTGTTCATATGTCCAGTGGTGAGGACAAGGCAAGTTAATTGTTCAAATAATAAGAAAGATTTCAGTTTATCCAGCTGTAAAGACCTTGGTTAATTTTAAAAGGCAAGTGGCAATTATTTTGTTTCACATAATGTTTTCCCCTTTTATCCTATTATTGATGAGTATTTTGGCCTTACAGAGAAGTACACTTGATATTAGAAATTCTATACTGTGCATGGGGACTAAATAAGTTAGATCATTAGAAAAAAGCTTTAAGAGCCTTCCAGCCAATACCACAACTCCTGTCTTCAGCAAAAAATTGTAAGTCTTTTGCATAAGAGTTTTTATTTCTATCTAATGAACATACCACATTTAATGTATTTACATTACTGTGCAAACCTGTGCCATTTACAGAGAGAGGATTAACAAACAGAGTAGTGCCATAAGCTCAGATGTAGGAACATATAAAGATGGGTTTTGTTTTCAGGTTTTGTGCACTTCTGACAGCAGGAACAGCATTGATTAAAGTAAAGAAGCACAAAAGCTACTTCTATATAAAACTCAGGTAGCCGTGTATTTCTGAAACTAGAAATTCTGTAGTGGTCAATTCTGACTTTGTATGTCTGAAAAGCTTCCAAGACTTTCACTCAAAAATAATGAAGTCTAAAAGCAGAAAACACTGCCCAATCAAACCCTTTCCCACAACTTTCCCATTTGTTTTGTCGTTTCCTCAGGTCTTAATTCCAATATGTGCACTTCCCTGCTATGGAAGTAGTTTGGCTCATTCTTCTAGCTATTGACTGATGTTATGCTGTTATGCCAGCAACAGATTTTTGTGTGTGCATCTGCAGAAGCAACCTGCTGCATTCTGCTCTTCCAGATTTTGTTGATGAAATTTGTCTTAAAATTAAAAAAAACCAAACAAATTCAAAAGTCCTTGATAAAATGAGGAAAGAAGTTGACCTTAAGCTCTTAAACATGTCACTAAGTCAAGAGTAGCCAAATGGTGCTTTAAACAGTTCTAATAAACTGAACCTAAATATAAATCTCCTACAAATAAGAGCAAACTGCAGATTTTTGTTGAAAAATCTACATTGTGTGAACCTGTGAAACTAGTGTGACTTTAAACATGGATTTTTAAAAAATAGAAGAAATAAAAGATTAAAAACTGCCAAGATTTAAAAAAAAACCCAAACCCAGAAACTGGTCTCTCGTGATGGTTTTCAGGCATCTAGAGGCACTTACAACTGGATTTCTATCAACTGCTGTAGGGACAGTCCAGGGTTTTACCTAATTTTTCCAAAACCTTCAGTGTACAAAAAAATCTAGACTATTTGGAAATATTTTAATGAATTACTCAGCCAAATACCCAAATCCAATTCTCTGGTTTTATTTCCCTGTCCATACCTTTCGGAGGAAAAATAACGCTCTGCAGGGTGCACAAGACAGAATCCATACACCCTCCAATACTGCAGGTTCAAGCATCAGTCATGCTTAGCTTAACACAAAATAAACACCCAGTAAGTATTGAGGTATGGTCTGATGTTTCATTAGACTTCAGCTCTAGTTATTTGATTCCCCACACTGTACCCTCTGAGTGTGCATATGAAAGCTAGCAAACACCACTTTCATTATTCACTATTTGTTAAAATGACACATTGTTCATCAAATCCTTCCCTCATCCTCCACCTCTGCCTTCCTTTCTTCCTGCACAACTGACCTCCTCTCACACAGAAGGAGCCCTGCCAAACAGCAGAGACATCCATCCAGAAATGGGGGGTGCCAGCAAGTACATGTTGGGGTTACTGCAGGAAAAGAGCAGAAAGAACTTCCAGAGCCACAAAGCTGAGAACTCACACTCAGAAACATGTCTGACTTGACCTTCAGAGTTACTAAGGGCCCCTCTTGTCTGGAGCTTATAGGTGGGGCAGAAAGTTTGTTAAAAGTGTAATAAATATAGGCTTCCAGTCTAAACACAGTTTGGCATGAATAGAATCCTCTTCCTGTAGGGTAAGAGCTGAGAATGACAGCCAGCCCTGGGGCCTGGGTGAGATGTCACTAGGGAACTTGTGCCTTGCTTGTCCTTAGCAAAAGGGATGTCTCTAAGGTGGTTACCATGCCCTTACGTCCCTTTAACTAGTACAGAACACACTCCAGACCCGTGGCATTTCTCATTCAATTGAAAACAAAGAATCTGATTTTATCTAAATTAATTCCGGGGCTTACCAGAATGAAGCAATTGTTTCTCTGAGTTACTCTATTTTAGTGAGTAGATTTATTCCCCCTAAGGCCTTTTGGAAGCTGGACTGCATCATCTCTCCACTGCCAGTGGTACAAAAGAATGCCTGATCAGACAGAGTACTGAAACCAGAGCAGCAGCATGACCATCTCAACTGCACAACAAAAGAGAAGAGATATAAGATAGGCAAAAATACTAAATTGTCCTGCCATTTATAACAGAGCCCTTGGACAGCTTGCTGCAGACTGGGCTGTGCCAGTTTCAGACTGCATCGTTACTGACCTCATTTAACTTGCCTTACAAATAGGCTGCACAAGGAGTTAACAGGACTTCTGTGTTCTTCTGGAACTCTGACAATCAGACAGCTTCAGGTTTCTAGTCCACACCTATGAGGCTATTGTCCAAATCACTTTTTACCCTAAAGACAGTGGCACATGCACATAAAAAAAAGAAAACCCAGCAAACTTGTCTTTTTTCTCCTTTTAACAGTATAGTTTTTTAAAAACCATGCATCTTACATTATTATTTTAAAATTTATAGTAGAAAACAAACTTGGTTTTAAGTAGGTTATGTGATACCTTCAGTAATTAATTGGTTGTGTTTGAATACCAATTAAGTTACGAAAACAACACTGATATGAAAACAACACTGATATGAAGTGACAGTCCATAAAGAGACAGAACAGCATTCAAGGGGTCTTGCTTCAGGTCTGTGGCAGAATCATCAACACCTGCACATTGTTCCTGATAAACATTTCTCCAACACATTCACAGAGACCTACATCATGGAAATTCTAAATATTATCCAGTCCACATAATCTTCTTTATATCCTTACCATGACAAGTTTTTTCTAACATCAAACCTAAGTTTCTTTTGCCTCAATTTAAATCTATTTCTTCTCATCTGCTCCACCAAACAGAAAAAAAACAGCCTTCCTTTTAGTAGTCAAAAGTATTTGAAGATTATATCTGCCTCCAGCACCAGTCTTCCAATCGTTAGAATAAACAACATGAATTCATTCAAACCTCCCTCAGAGGTAAGATTTTAAAATCTCCTAAGAATAATCACTGCTGCTCTCTGTTTCTCTCCAAATTGTCCACTACTTTCCTGAAAAGCAGTGCAAAAACCCAGGGATTCCAGCCAAGATCTCACTAATGCTGCACAGGATGGAAAGTGTGCAGGCTGCAAGCCTTCTTAGAGATGCCAACATCTAGAATGAGCGAACCATCCACAAGAGCACAACAGGAAATTCCAGCAGTTTCCAGCCCCAATCTCTAGCAATTTGAATAGCAACAGAGTGGTTTGGGTCCAGCTTCTGTTTCAGACATTTCTGTCTCTGCAAGAGAAAGGGCTGCCTATGAGCAACTGGGTGGTTCTCTACTCACTCAGAGGAATTCTGTTTTCCATGTCTTACACGATGGAAATGCCCCAAAGATTTAGTAAGTATTTGTGACCTACAATATTCCATACAATTACTCAGCTAATTAACCACGATTAGCCTCTTCCAACCAAGTATATATTTATTAAAACAAACAAACAAGCCCCACGTGCACAAAACAGAAGCCATTTATTCCCAGAACTTTAGAGTAAGATGTGTAAAGCAATGCAATCTGAATAATGTTTTCATATTACCTTTCAGTACACAGTCTCTGAGTGTTTCTAATGCTTACCTTTCTGTGTTCAACTGAAGGCTGTGGGATGACAAACTGAAATCCCAGCACTGCTAGGGAACTGAGAAGTCTGAAAAGGCAAACAGTGAAACAGAACAGATAATTACCACTAATACAAACACATCTACAACCTATGACAGGGCTTCAACACTGCAAGAAAATATTTAGACACTTGAATACCACTGCTAACCAAAGCAGACTCACTAAACTGTATGAAATGTTTTTATAAGATTCTGCTTGCAGCACGCAGCAGGCTCATACCTGAAGGTATGAACCAAGTTCATACATTGATTTGTCCAGCTATAAAGCAAAAGTGAACCAAATAGTATCCATTGATAGCATTTCACATAACTTTATGTTTAAATTTAAAAATTCCTGGCAGTGCATATCTTAACACCTCAGCACTTGGTGTCAAACTGACATATGCTTTGCAAGTTTTCTAAAGTGCTAAGTAAGAATTCACCTATCTGTGCACCACATCTGCTTCTAGCTCTGACTCCTCATTTTACAGATGAACACTCCACGTCCAGCACACAGGAAAGAGAAAATAGGTTCTTCCCCAGCTGCCTATCTCTTGTGAAAATTGAATAACCTAATGGGCACAGAAGATGGAAAGTAGTGGGCACAGCCCACCAGAGACTCAGGGTAAGCAGCCAAGCATCGCCCCAGTCCCCACACCTTCAGTCTGAAAGGAGTCATAATGGGAACCAAGCCCAAACAAACTGTTCTGTCAAGCCTCACCACGGTAGTGACTCCTATGAGCGTGCTACAACTTAGGCACAGTTAGCTCAGTCTTTTGTTTGCTGTAATTTGCAACAGACACTGGTTTGTCTCCATCTAACAAGCCCCTTCACCAGAAAACACAGATAGGTATGACAAATAGGATCAAGGTGTCTTTATTTGTACCAGGAGTTTGACTTTCCAGTCAACAAAGAATGTTTCAGACCCACTATAAGGGGGAAAGCTCCTAACGATTTCCTGGATTTCAATGCAGAAGTAAAACTGATGGATTTGGATACAAAATGAACCGGACAAAATCCAGCTGCGTTTCCTATTCACAGCTCCTTCCTTTGCTCCCTACCCAGTAACCCTTTAAATATTTCTTATTGTTTCAGGTATTTTCTGAGAGAAACTTCCTAAAAAGAAAGGGTTTTTTTAAATGCAAAGCGTTTCATTACCACCACTACAAATATTCTTCTGCTAAGGAGAATGGTTATCTTGTATTTTCTGGGTTTGTTCTTGCTAATGTACTGCAAAAGGAACCATTAGGTAAGTATTGATTGCACATGGCCTATCCCCACCTCATCATCTATGCCCCTCTCTAGCAAAGCAATAAACCTGTTAAAGGCTAGAAAAAGTCATTACTTCTTTACTGCCACATCAATTTAGGAAAAAAAAAGGAAGCCCTTTAAAAAGTGTGTTAGAAGGAAGTATTGTATTTCACAAAGCTATCGTTTGTGATAAAACAAAATACAGAGGAGGTAGCTGAAATCAGAGCCAGTGTAAGGCGTTATAAAGGAGTCACAGTAGGAGTCAAAACATGCAGTTCAGAGCAGGGCCCAATCACACAGTGGTAGATGAAAGCTAAAGGCACAAATGAATAAACTGATTTGCAAACCACACCTGAAATCAAAGGCAGAAGTGGAACCCAGACCTCCAAACTGCAAAATTACAGCATCAAGTCTGTCTTCAGCTGACCTGCCTACCTCTTTTCCAAGTGCTTCAGTGATCTCCCAACTCTTCTCAATGAAAAATTACAAGCATCTAAGTAGGTGGAGTGCAGTCTCTGACAGGCCCAGCCTACATCCTCTGCAAATTATATTTCACTTCCTTCTCAGAATCTTCCTACCTGCTCCCTGCTCCCTTATGGCTTTTGCTCCCTATAATCCCTCAGAGCATGTGAAAGAAAGTTCAGGCTTTCCATAAGGAAATGAATGCCTTCATCCTCAACAGGACAGGATTTTTCTGATCAGTCTGACAGTCTACAGATTTCCACGTGTAAATTCTTCTGAAATCATGCACAAGGTTGTGAGTTCTCAGCTGAATGAGAACTGTAATCTTCAAAGCAAATTACTTACCAGATTAAAGTTTTCAGTTCTAAAATGCAAACTCCTGGTATATATGTGATTACTCTGTGCCAGGCTTTTCCTGACCATTCATTAAGGAGGTTGCACTGCAATCACCATCTGTATGTACATGGCTCAAGGACAATAAAGATGGATTTTAAATTTGCTTCTGTATCTGCAACTGGATCTGTCAGAAACAACGGTATCAAGCTACTACTTCAAACACATAAGAAATTTGCCAGGAATACTTAAGCTATCCTGAGGTAAGCCCCTAGCTTCAAATCAGTGTGTGACAATTTACTTTTTTTAATATTATTTCCCACAGCAGCTTGCTTTGGCTAACTTCTCTGGACTAGGCTTTTTTACTTGTCATGCATGACTAACTTCAGGCCTCCCAAGCACAAAAATAGGCTTCTCCAATTTCAGTGGGTTTGGTTCAGGTATTCTCACAGTGCAGAAAAGCCAAAAAGAACAAGTGCTCCTCAAAATAAGGCAAAACTTTCCAAGTATACCTGAACAGGTGAGGTACCAGTTGCAACTGATGGATGGCTGAATAACTCAGGCCCTTAAGAACCTTTCTGGTACAGCCCTGCTCTCACAGTTAAGGCACTATTTGGAGCCAAGCACCTCATTTGAAACAAAGTCAGACTCTGAACTGTCTCACTTTCTTTTACTGGCAACACCCATTGCCAGTCATATAAAAACATAAAACATAAATGTAAGCATAAATATAAACAACTGGGGAAGAGGGGGAGGCAAAAGCACAAAGCAAAGCAATATTAGGTCTATTGTAGGAGTAGCATGAAAAATTTTGCTATTTAACACCTCATTTAGGAACACCTCTCAGAGTTCTTCCTAGTCACTGCAGTGAGTGTTAGCTCTGCATGAATAAAACAAGATGGTACCAAGGCAGATCTCTCACATGGTTGCTGTCCCTTAGTAGCTGTATTTTATGGAGAAACATTATGGCCAGGTGTGGGTTGTCCAGATACAGGTGGAAGCATTTTAGCCAAGTGATCAGTACTGACTAGTGCAGTATGGCTCTTGTCTCAAATTCCTGACTTCCTCCCAAATCTGCTGAACAGCCCAAGTCCGGGACAGCTTGGGAGGAGCTCTGCAGGTCACCTTTCAACGGGAAAGATAACACTGGTAGTGTCAGTAATGTGCGACAGATCCATTTTGATGGGAAATGTGCCCTGGCATATTAGGAGGGTGCCAAAATTGCAATTCAGAGATTGATGCCTCAAACTCATGAGAAGCAAGGTTGGAGCAGAGGTGTTACAGTAACTCCATCCAAAAGACAGAGCACTCAGCTGTCACTCCTTGCAGGAGGTCAGCCTGTGTTTGTGTGGCATCAAGGCTGCCTGTCTGCTCTGAATCTGCTCGCCCAAGGACGGCACAGAACCGGACAGACCAGCTTAGAAACAGCTGAATGTCTCCTTTGTTAGGAAAGCTGTTTGAAAGGTCTTTCCTCTGTTTGCCCACTGGCAAACTGTTTCAGGAATGCATAAGACAAATCCCTGAATGAATTGCAGCCCAGGTACTAAAACATGCAAATCAGTAATTTAAGCCCAGTGACTGTAATTGCGCAGCCTCACCAAAAAACACAGGAACTTTGCAATAATACAGACCATCACATTGGCACACACTAACAGATGCTCTAAGCATGAACAAACACTGAGAACTTTCTTTTTTCACTATCACCAAAGAATGCTATGTCTGGTATGCATATACTTGAGTATTTGGTCTTGAGACAAGATTTCTATTTACCTCCTACGATACAGACACTTTTAACAGCAGAGCAAGAGACCACCAAACTGAAATTTACTGCAGTGTAATAAAAGCATATTAAATGAGATTTAAAATGTTTTATTGCCTCACTTACCTCAAAGAAACTATTAAACTGTCTACCATGATCTTTTAGTGCAAGGTATCTTGAAGTGAAAAATACCTCTTCACTGTGGTACAGCACAATGCCAATCACACACAAATCCTACAGAAAGAAAGGAGAAAAACAATTAACACTGCTTATTCAGTGTTTTCCAGGATATCTATAAAACTGCATACAGACCTACATTAGTCATCTCTACTGTAATTCTTGTGACTTTACAGCAATTCAAACTGAATATCCAGTGTATGTTATAGGAATAAACAGTACACACACCATTTTTTGCAACAGAATTTCAACATTACCAAAGTGCTCTGCAGAAAGACTGTGGGTTACCAACTTCTAATGTACGGTAATATTATTAATACACTGCATTTTGTAAGCAATGCAAGGACGATGCTGCTGTGAGCGCTCATACAGTTGGCAGAAAACAAACCTGAAGAGCAGCGTTGTTTCCTCTACTGCAGATGGAAAATCTACCCACAATGAAGTTAAATGCCTTGCCCACAGTCAAGGAGGAAATGTGGAGTTAAACAGCATTCTGAATATAAATTTAACTGATCCTTATTTCTAAGTATTATCATTGCATCATGACTACTGTTGATACACAGAAACCCTACCAGCCCTTGGGAGGATTACCCAAGTACACTTCCATTTGTTTGTAAATACTCTCAAATATTCAGACATCTGGGAAGTTTTTATTTTAGTAAATTTGTAATCATATATTGGGCGCCTAAAATGCACTAGAATTTTCAGGCAGGAAAGAGATCCTTGCAATAAGGACATACAGTAGAAATCAGGAGGGCTGGGCAGAGAATGACAAGGAGGGAGGAAAAGAGGAAATAAAACACTATTAAAACCAAACCTAAATCCACACATTTCAAAACTTGGTCAACCACTGTCTGTATCTTTCCATTTACAAGTGGTTATGTGTTGAAATGCAGTGGAATGAAGAGAAACAAGAGAACATTGCTGTTCACAGATAAAGAGCTCTCAATTTCTGTCAGACAGCCAGATAATTGAAAACTGCCTAGAACGGGCCAGGACTGACAAGAACATAAGAAATGTGCAGTTAGATAAAGTACAGATCCTGCTGCTCGGAAAGAGCAGATTGTTTGCAGGTAGCTGGACAGGTTAAATACTCCCCACCGTCTCTTAAAACTCAAAGAACAACAAATTGGGTTTAGGAAATCACCAAATACTTGTAACATCTTCAAAAGAGAATTCCACTAATGATTTGATTTAATTTTTTAAATGGAAGGCATTAAAAGTTGAGCACTTGGGAAAGTATCACAACAAAAATTCTGTATGTAACAGGTTTGGGAAGTCCTGAAGAAGAAAGCACAACAGCTCAGCTAAACTTCATCCTCTCCTGCAGTTTCTCAGTTGTCAGTAGACCTAAGAGGTTTTCTCAAACTTATTCCCCATTTTCACTACTTAACATTGTAAAATGGGCTTGTTGTAAGATGGGAAGCACTTCTGAAAACAGATTTTTAGTCTAGAGCTCCTGCAACACTTCACACCATTTGAGATTTTAGCACGTTCAGTAAAAGCTACATTCCTTTAAACGTTAGGCAAGTCCACACACCCAGCAGCACCACCAGGCATTTAGACAGATCCCCTAACACAGCACTTACTAACATTCTGAACTGAGAAGGAAACAAATCTCTCACTGTCTACAAACTGACTCTTAATTACCAGGCATACCGAGGCAATAGTCGTTTATATCACTTACTGAAGATGGAGAATCTGTCTGTAACATGGATTTTAACCAACATGGTTTCAAGTTCTTATCATGTTGGGTTTTTTCCCCAGATGTACTCTCTCTCAGATTTTTCACTCCACAATAATCTTTTCATCGAACAACCTTGTATGCAGTGACATAGTCTCAAAAGAGCATTGCTACAGGATACAAAAACACTAAAAAAGCAATGTACACTCCACTAATCCCTTCTATAAACTGCACCTCGTTTGAAAAGCAGAAAAGATAATATGATAGATCTAGTTTTGCAGAGAAACAAGAGAAGGACTTTGAGTGTTTCTGGCGACTGTTCTTAAAAAGAGTGCTTAAAGTCCATGCATATGTTTTCAATTTTTTTCAGTTCATTTGTATCTCCATTGTCAACGGCAGGCTGCATTACTAACTCTACTTTCAACTGTATTTCAATACCTTTTTCAAAACACCTCTTACTGCAACTCATAGATGCATTTCTTTTGAAGTATCATTTGCAGCACATAGTGTAAAAACTGCTAAATATTTAAGTGACTTAATGATTTGTTTTCCAAATTATTTAAGAGCTCAGGTGCTTACAGCCTACTGAAAGGCATGTCATTTTGGCAGTGGTGTCTTTGATATGAAAATGTGCAAAAGTGACAATCATTTTCCCTCCAGAAGATCCAGGGCAAAGTGAATACCTGAAATGGCTACACAGTTAACACTGGGATTGAATACCATGAATTTGGCAGGGAGACTTTCAAAAGCCTGATGAGGTGCACTTGTGCTCAATAAGTCTTGCACTGTAAAAGTCAAATTGCCTTCCCAGAAGGGGCTGAAAAGCACGATAGACCTATCTAGCAAGACTCTCTAGTAAACCTGCTTACAGCAGAATGGATATTAACTTTTCAACTGGAACAATCCACACTCTTCTACTTCACAGAGTCAGCAAGACTTTCCCCACTGCATTAAAATATTTGACATTTCAGCAGTATTCCCTATTTCACTTCCAAGTTGGATGAAAACAAGACTGATCTGTAAAACTGGGTGGAGAAAAAAAAAAAAAAACCAACAAAAACACACCCCTCCCAGAAAACCAATCACTCAAACAAACCCAACCCACCTCACAGGATGGAATAGAATTCAAACCCCTCCAGAACCGTGGGATGAAAATCAAAGGGAGAGGTGTTTCATTGCATGTAATAAAATGTGCATTGGGTCACAGAAAATGATTAAAGGACTCTGCTTAAAGTCTCCTCCCGTTTTACACTGCAGGTGTGTGGTTGCAACCCCTTCCAACTGCTGCTGCCAGTCTCAGCAGTTACCCTACCAAGCAGCGAGTCAATCACAGCCATCCCTTAGCCTGGTATTTACTGACATTTACCCAGACTCTTTTTCACAACACTAGAAAATAAAAATACTAATTTGTAATGGAGATTTCAAAAAGGGGTGGAGATGAATAATAGCAGTAAAAAAAATAATCTAATATGCTCATAGGCAATCACAGAAATTTGCTGGTAAGGACAAAAAAAAGATTTCTCCAAGAGTTAAATGACACAATACACGGAATTATCTGGACAGACACCACAGACACTGTACAGAAAGTTAAGAAAAAAGGAAGAAAGTCCTTCTGAGAAGTCAAAGGTAAGATTTACCCTTCAGCTAACTAACTTTAAGAAACGTCTTCCTACCAAGAGTTTTGAAATTTTGCAGAAAGCCAATGTTATCCTAACCTCTTAATTATCATGGGACCGCTCACATGTGGTTTTTCATGTGACTGTACCCTTTGTGTATTGTGAGTGTACGGTATTTCACTTCCGTGAATACCAATGTCATTTTAGCATGAATGTATACTTCTTGTAAGTCCTGTCAGCACACATATATCCATCTGCATCTATGCATTAACTGTAACAGAAATTCCTGAACATGTGCATATGTACAGCACCCACCGAAACAATCCAAGACCCTCTATTTTAACTGGTAACAGGAATGTGAGATTCATACAGAAACATATGTTAACTCAACCAAGTTCTGAAGTGCTCTGAGCTTTCAGCCTCTTTTACCTTGGTGACTTACATACACATGAAGCCAACTTCAATTTCCTTCAGTATTTATCTTTTTGGTCAGATTATCTATCTTGCCAGCTACTGACAATGGCAACTTGAAGTAGCTGTGAAAGTTGAGCATTGTTCCAAAGTCATGTTTCTACTGATGTGAAAAGTTCTCGTTTTGTAATA
>VZTJ01001826.1:1687359-1702461 GCA_013397795.1 Orthonyx spaldingii
GAGGGAGGAGGGCAGGGAGAAGGGCAGGGAGGAGGCAGCGGGGCAGGGAGCAGGCAGCGGGGCAGGGAGGAGGGCAGGGAGCAGGGCAGGGAGCAGGCAGCGGGGCAGGGAGGAGGGCAGTGAGGAGGCAGCGGGGCAGGGAGCTGGGCAGGGCGGCTCTCCCGGTGCCTCGGGCCGCGCCTCACCCAGGGTAGCGCTTCTACACCGGGCACCGAACGCCCGGAATAAAACAAGAGTGGTGAGGCTGAGAGCCATCCTGGAGTACTCAGGAATTTTGGTCCCGTTTCTAGAGCCCTAGTTCAGCAAATGTTTCACTACTTAGAGAACAATTTCGGCTCATTTGTGTGGATTTCAGTGGAAGAACTGTGTAACCCGATTATTTGGCATTCAATCCTATAACATTGAATTGTTCTCTGCAAATCTAGGAGGCAAAGGTGGTGGAATCCAAAAGTGACCATACACACGATTTCCCAAAATACGCATTCACAAAACGCAAATTTTGGCTTTTAAAAAATATTGTTATGCTGGAGGGTGCCACAATTCAAACTATTGGCTTCCATCTTTGTTGAAGAATGTATAATTTAAGATCAAACAAGGGCGGTGACATTAATCTTGTAAGTAAAGGGGAGAAGCAGGAAAGTACTTGCTTATAGGTGATGAGCTGTAGTCATATTACACATGAGTAGTAGGATTTGTTTCTTTTCATTTTTCTTTGTTCACAACACTGATTATATATTCACTGAATGTGCACTAGTAATAAAAACATCATAAAAGTGAAAGGATTGCAATAATGACGCTGATCTAAAATTTACTAAAGACCTCTTAAACTCAATCATTGTCTTAAATATGGATTTAAGACCGTAGGTCTGATAATCAATTAAAGTATATTGTTGTGGTATGATGTATGGAATATAGTTAGCTAATTAACACCCAGTTCAACTGCACAGAAAACATGCTGGAATAGCAGTGTTAAATTGATTAGTAATCCTGACATTATTTACAATCACCAAATTCTGAAAAGGTAGTTTATGTGGAGTTCAGACTTACCAAACTTTAAAAAGAGTCTAGAAAACACAAAATTGAGTGTCAGAAAACCTGAATTAATAGTTATTTTTTACTTCTTTGAAATAATAACCCAGAAGAATTATACTTTCTCAAGATTCAGGCTGCACCAAAATTGCCATTGTTAGTCTGATTTTATCCTCTTTTTTACTTTTTGAAAGTATTAGATAATTTTCACAAAAGCTTACTGCATTTAAAGTTCTCGTGTGAAGTTTCCAGGCAAAGGACAATTATGCAAAACACAAAATGAATCACAAAAATGAGATCACATCACTCTCCAAACTGACAGAGAGATTTTTGGGATGCAACTGTGTGGAAACAATTGCAAACCTCTCCTAAGTTCATTTCAGGATTTCAAAGTGATAGGCTGTGCAATTTTGGCCAAGTCCTTGGCATTAGTTTTAAACTGTGCTTAGCAACCACATAGTAGTTGGTTTTTTACCTTCCCTTCTCTGTCTAAAGAGATACTGTAGGAATTTTGATACCAGCTTGTCACCATTCACTGATTTGAGGAATTCCAACTCTTGCCATAGCTGTTCTGTATAACCAGTGCAGAACAAACTGGAAAGACCTTGTGTAACACAAGTGTGCAGAGACTGAGAGTTGTGTTCCTATTTGAAAGGCCTTACTCAGTGTTCAACTGACATATTCTACTTGTGCTGTGTAAATGTGGCTGAATATTCCCTTTGCTCACAGACCACTGACTGTCATTGCACACACAACCAGTAAGAGTGTTCCACACTTCAACACCCAGAGAACTGAAAGGTTCTGGCAGCTTCAGCATTTGGAAACCATGAAACGTGCTACTTTTCCCAGCTCTACATATTAGAAACCATCACCTCTTCTAACAAGACACATTCCATATACTTTAATAAATTTTCCTTTTCTTGTAAAGAACTTTTTTGTTGCAATCTGAGTTTCTAAACCAAGAACATAGAAGGGACTGAACATGTTAGAGGAGGGGGGAGATTACATGTTAAAGATCCTGTTAATTAAACAATCTTTCTTAACCAACCATTCCATAATCCTGATCAACACTTATCTGATTACTGATATAGAAAGATATGAAAAAAAATAACATCTAACAGCCTAAAAAGCCAGGTAGAAATACCTGAAATCTCTGTAAGCATTGATATCATGTAGGTGACTCTCTCATTGTTATTACAAGAGAACAAATCTGTGTGAACACTGCTATGATTAAACATCAGCAGTCTTGCCTACAAAATGAGCAGTAACAGCACCAATTTGATTTCAACAAGTTCCTGTTCTAAATACTTTTCTACCAAGCGTAAGTAGGTGGAGTGGTGTTTTAGATTTGGTTCATGTACTGTTTTGAGACCCATTCCATTGTGTGGAAACTCAGGTAAAACTGCCTGCTGTGACTGGTAGTTAGAATGGCCTGGATGGAAATAACTGAGAAGATTATATATGAAATGTCAGCCTGCAAGTCTATTTATTTAGTAGAAGCCTTAACGATAGTGATATTGCAAGGCATAAAACTGCATTTCAGAAAAACTAGGAATAACAGAAATTTCTTAGAGCCTCTGTTAGCCATACTAATTTCTTTACCTGTGTAAATATGTCAAAGAAAAGTTAATTTTCTTATGCTGTTTTCAGGACTTGGTTAATGAAGGCCATTTTCAGAACTGAAGAAAAACTTCTAACTTTCAACCCATCTAAGTGTGTGTCTTCAAAACACAGGCTCCCAACAGCATTTGACTGGTGGTTCTGAGGACCTACTGTCTTTTGCATGAAAACCAAGGACCCACCAGCCTCACTCAGAGAGTTATAACACACCCTGTTTGAAAAGGTCATAGAAAACAAATATTTCAGCAAAGCTAATTGAAGGCACATGTACAAGGAAAGTAAAACACAACATATTTCAGGAGTATAATCAGCTATTTCTTAGTAATGCAGCTGGGAGACACCCCTCTCATTATGTAAAAAATCATGTATATTACATAATTGTTGTGAAGTTAGAAGATACCTTCCTTTTGCAAAGAGGAAACATGATTTTTCAGCCATCTGTTTAATAAGAATGTCTGTCTAGCAGACACAAGCTCTTTTTTTTCATTTTTGTTAAACTACCTCCCATGAGAATGGTGTTCAATAAACATTGTAAATACATACCTAAGCATCAATATCCTCCATGTAGTAAAAGAAAGGACAAAATATAGGAGGCTGTGCCTCAGAGAATAATTTTTGTAGTATTAGGCAACATTCAACATCATATATAGGTGAAGAACAAGCGTTCCTGTTGCTAAAGTACCCTCTGAAAGAAATATTTCATTTGCTGGTAAATAGATGTGTGTGTCATTAGCCTACCAAAACGAACTCTCTGCATGGCTCCAACACAAATAGAAACTGATGTAAACTACCCTTTCCATAAATTAGAGCTGATTCACAATAACAGGATAGTAAAATGAATCAGCAATTGCTGTGTGAACTCACAGAAACATTTCTAACAATATAAAAATCCTGAACTTCATAGCTGTGATTTCCTAAGGAAGAAATTAAACAGCAGAGGAAGGCTTAAATATATCGCAGTACTCATAAATTTTCTTTTTAAATTTAAAAAAAATTGTCCCCATCAAGATATTACCTAAACACATACGATGTCAAAACATTAACTTTTACCAAGTTCCTTCTGTTCTATTGGCATGATTTCTGAGGTGTTGGGTACCAATGTCAGAACACAACATGGAGGACAGTATATGATGTGGACTTGAGATCTTTGCTTGCTTATTCAGAAATAAAATATTTGCTTTGGAGTATCAGTGGGAATCATCTCTCTGCATAAGTGATACCTCCAAATAACAATGCTTTCTGGGAATATTCCTACATTAGCCAGAGCAGACAAGTGATAAAAGGGTTTCAGTACAGGGACGCTGCAAAAGTCAAACCAAAACACTTTCAAACTTATTAACCAACCTCTAATGGATAAGTCAAGCCATCTTAGTCCTTGAAAGAGATCATTATGCTTCTTCCAGTTACCAGAGAAAACACAGACTTGTCTAGAATGACTAGGTATTTCTCTCCTGGGTAGCTATTCATATCCACTACCATCAGAGATGTTCAATTTTCTAAAGTTAAACTCTATCCAGAGGAAGAGTTACTGACTAGAACATGTATCCATAAATACAACACAGGCATCTATTAAAATTAGCATTACGATCCTTGGGATTCAATTTCAAACTTCAGCTACAGTGACTCCAAGGGTTTCTGTAGCATTATTCTTGGTGTGCTAAACTATAAATGGGATAAAAACCATTTCTGGAGAACTTTAGAGATTTCTCTGCCTGTTATGTAGCTCTCTGCCTTGGGTTAGGCATTCTGAGGAAAGGCTGGCATTCCCTCAAGACTGAATGGGTCTTAGACACAGAACAATTATGGGGAAAAGGACCCCAAACAAACCCAACCCAAACCTATTTGTTAGTACAGGTAAAAGCAAGGCAATTCGGTGTCAGTTTATTAGTCCATACACTTGGAAATAAAATACATTTATCAATGGATATGCCAGGCTACAACCCAACAAGTCTCTCTCCCCTGCAGTGTAGCAGCAAAGGGACATCGTCTTGGTAGTCCAAGGACTGTGCCGTGTTTCAGTGCAGGGCTGCACTGCAGACCACTGGCTCCTGTACTTTGTCTAATGAAGATTAATGTGGGCACACATCCCAAAATAAGTCATCAGATCCTCTTCTACACAAGTTTTCAAGGACAAGTGTTTTAACATACATTTCAATACTGTCAAAACTGGAAAAAACCACCATGGGCACACACTGACACACATTTTGTACTAACAAATGTCCAAGAAAAAGTGACCAAGGCTTTCGTAATAGACTCTAAACATGATGAAAGTTGTCCTCCCTTCAGACCTCTTCTGCAGTCAGCAAACTGCTTTATTTTGGAAAAAAGAAGAGATTTCTCTTTTCAATCATGCAATTCCTACATGAATTGGGCTTCACTTCAATCAGTGACCGGCACTGCTCAGGTGACAGCAGCAGTGCAACCCAGTTGTCATGAAAAAGCTGAGCAACAGCCTGAAGGTGCTGTGCTGTTCTGGGGCACGGAGGGGCAGAGGTGCACCACGTTAAATGTTCAAACAACACCTTGTCCTGGAGCATTTGGGATAATTTGGGCACTAAACACTTGCTAAAGAGTTTCAGTACATGAGAGCAACACAAGGCTTCAACTGACCAGAGGCCAGACACAAGGATGGAGAACTTCTCCAGTACCCGTGTGGGAATATATTTTAGGGACCACTGAAAAATAAGTGACACATGTCCAAAATAAACAGTGCTGAGATTATTATGGCGTTCTGGTAACTGCTGAACATGTCTTTGCTCCAAAAGTGTAAATAAATCAACTGTCCACATCTATTCTGAAGGAAATGTCATATACCTAATAGCAAGACTTAGATTCTTTATTTTTTAAGAGGAAGTACAGAAAACTGCTAGATCATGGACAGAAAAACAGTTCACCATGTAGCTTACACATCTTCATTGTGGATTTCAGAGTTTAGGCTCCTGAAGCATCTTGAAGTGAACGAGTTGTGCAAGATTGCTTAAATTCGTTATAAAATAATACTATAAGAATGATGGGATTCTAATTTATTTCTCATTAAAATTCTCTCTCATGTGAGGCTCCCCACATACTGGTACAGAAATGCAACAATGGAATTTGAAGATTTATTGTTTTCTTTTATGTTTCTACATAATGACGAATAATAGGGATAATGAGAGGTCTTGCAAGAGCACTGTGAAATTAAGTATTTTTTTCATAGTTCTGAAACAGAATACCAGGGAACTTCAACCCAACATGAAACAAACTATCAATGGATCTCTGACAGCCAGCTGGAAGAATGGCAGTAAGTTATCTCGTACATCTTCTGCAAATATTGAATTCTGCATGCAAGTAAATACAGGGATAACTCACAGAACACACTGAAGAACTGTTTCACAGAGTTCTGCTTAGCTTTCATCCACAATAAAATGTAGATGAGGTCTCCAGCACAACAACATAGACATTCAATATGTTTATCTGCTGGGCTTGATATATATATAGAATCTTACGAATAGTTCAGTTCCAAAACTAGACTGGCAACCAAGATAGTAGCATCAGATGCTAATTGTGCTGCCAAGCCCCTGCCACTTAAAGGGGTACATTTGCAGAGGTGCATCTCTTTTCTATGGGAAGAAGATGTTAATGGAGAAAAAAAGGAAAACACTAAGTTACTCAGCTTTAATTAATAAAGATGACAAACAATGCTATCGTTGCACCTTTTCAAGAAAGAGAAATTAAGATCCAGCATGATTGGTGACAGCAGAAGAAATGTAAAATCATTATGTTCCAAAAGCCAGAAACAATTTACATTCCCAATTCTACCCCCAAGACTGATGCCACTGAATATAATTTTCCTAAAGTCCTTATTTGGTTCAGGTTCCACAAATATCCTAATGCTTGTATCAATCATACCTCCTTGTGGTGAATCCTTCAGCCTCCTGCATTTCAAAATTGAACTGCAAGATCCTTTAAGTGTTGGGAGAGGGAGCTG
Source organism: Orthonyx spaldingii (assembly GCA_013397795.1). NCBI lineage: Eukaryota > Metazoa > Chordata > Aves > Passeriformes > Orthonychidae > Orthonyx > Orthonyx spaldingii. The sequence goes on from VZTJ01001826.1 coordinate 1,693,976, forward strand.
TTTATTCTTATCCCGTCAGCTTGAAAGGGATTTTACACATCCTACAAATCTTGTCTTGCTGCTGTGCCTCATGTGCTCTGGTGGTCTAGATGACAGTCAGTATTTCAGTCCATTTAATGTAAACTGCATGAACTGTTACACTCCTACAGGAGATGCCAGTCCTTGACACAAAACCACAAAGATAATCATACATTCAAGGAATCTTGGGCTATCATTCACTGAGTAGGGAAGTTGAAACCTTTCACCAGCTGCAGATTAAAATCTCCCTATTAGGAAATTTGTAGTTTGGAAGATGCCCTCCAGCGGCCTGTGAAGAATGAGTTTATGGTTGACAGATAGAAGATCTTAACCTTGCAGAGTCACCAACAGCCCTTGTCACCCTTGCTAATAGCATTATTCAAAAAACCTAAACAAGTCAGGAAGATGCCTTTTTGACTTCCAGGCATCCTTTCCAGCACAGGTTCTAATCTTGAGTTTTTCTCAGCCTATAAATAAACTCGATACTGCTTCCAATAGAGGTTTACTTGACAGTAGGACTAAGACATGATTGTAGCCTGACTTTGAAAGAACTGAATCTACCTTGCTACTTGAAAAGTCATTCACCAGAGCTAATGCACACAAGTACCTACTCTTATACCTTCAAAGCCAGAAGGGCTGAAGAGAAAAAACAGTAGGAAATACCATACTTCCCTATAATTCCTGCATGGGCTTGCAAAGAAAGGTAGGTTAAAGAAAACCCCTTTTAACAAAACAGTGGAAACCAGCAGTAGTTAGTCACAGCATAGTAAAGAGGTGACTCTATCCTGCCTCCCCATTTAGTCATACACTATTCAGACTAAGGTAGTCCCAATGTACTTGCAGCACAGCAGTTTGAGCAAAATTATTATACTTAGTTTTGTGAGACCCTGCACCTCACAACTTAATGACATATCTGGATTAGGAGGATACCAAGAGGGGGAAGTGTGACTACCAAAATACAGGTCTACCCATTGTCAGCATATACAGCCTTTTGGCTGAATCTAAAATCACTGAGATGTCAGATTAAGGTATTCTTTTCTGTCTATATATAACAAAAGCTGTAACACATAAGCATCTTTGCTCACTATCTCTGTTAATCAGATGTAGCTTAGAAACTGTACTTCATAGTGGTAGTTTCAGAGTTGACAGCTGTGCAAGTCACAATGAAGTCACTTCTCTCTTCTGACCACATTAATAGCCAAATCTAATTTAGTGTGTCAAAGTCATCCACAATCCAGAACTCTCTGCCACCATTATACCATGCTTAGGGACTTTTGTAACCATTCCTGCTCAAGCAAACCTATTCAAGTGGCTGGGACTTGGCCTAAGCAAAGTGAATAGAGCCCTTATTGTGTCAGGTAAAAAGAAATCAAAGGTCATCTCTTGGCAGTAGAGCCTGAACTTATTTGTGCTTGAGGGCAGGTTGTTACAGCACACTGACCCTCACCTGACGTCACTTCATGCTTCAGGCAAAATACCCATGTGTGTGCAAACTGAAAAATGGGGACTTCAAATGTGAATGCAAGACTTCTTGAATCTGCAAGACAACAAGAACAGCCTATTATAAAATGCTGGCAAAGGAAACCAAGTGACTCCTCCAACACTGTGGACTTTATTTGCTGCTTTATATAAGCTGTGTGCCAGAGGTGATAGAGTGATCTTTAATAAAAAGCGACCAAATTTCATATGTTGTCTTTTGTGGTTTTGGGGGTTTTTAATCAGTCTACTGCTGTTGCACAAATGGCTTAAAGTCAGGCAGTCTTATGTAGTGACTTTTAATCTTCCACTTGAGTACTCACTGTTGGAGATAGGTGAAGACTTGCTGAAAGGAATGCAACTCGAATGGAGTCACTCTGGGCGCTGCTTCACGCTGTGCTCCCTGCTTTAACATAATATCTGTATGGGCTGAGCAAACAGGCATTTTGAAAAGCCCAGTTCTGAAAAGCCCTTCTAACATAACTTTAAGAAAACAGCAAAACAAAAAGCAGAAACAAACCCCAGCGTTCTGAATCTTCAAATGCCAGGAAGATACATTTCGAAACAGTTTCTCCCCCTCTTCCCATTTCAAAGCAGCAGAAACAATCACAACTAAATCACAATCTCGATGGTTCAAAAGAAATCAGAAAATGACCATTTCTGTCCAATTTTAACAGTATGAAAGCAGCAAAGATATTTTAGCCCTTTCATGCCCTCATGATTCAAAACTGCATAAGGATGGGGGTTTTTTTGTTGTTTACAATAATTTTTCATTATTATGATTATTATTTACATTTTAAACGTGCTCACAACTATCAGCCTGCATTCAGCCATGGCATGATAAATTTGGCCAGCAACAAATACAGGCAGAAGGCACAGCTTTATGACAACTCATTAATTACAGCAGCATTGTGGGTGCCTAAGCAACAAATCTGAACCTGATCCTGCAAAACTGTAAACATTCCTATGGGAAGAAACAAAAGTACTCCAAGTGCCTTAATCTGAGCAAATCTCTGACCTGGAGGTGGGGAGTAAGAAAGAAAGAAAGAAAGAGACAGTCTTTTTGGTGTGCAATATGTATTAATAAGTACAAGCAATGCCTGAAGAAGAAAAGAAGTATAAGAAATTACAATTTTAATGGCTGTTTATCACTAAAAAAACCCCAAAACTGACATCCTGCCATAACTTCTGTGTTTCAACACACAAGCAGTATTTCCTGGGCCAACAAAACTGAACAATACTAACAGTTAATGGTTAACCCACTCTATTCTTTTAAATACTTTTCCTTATGCTGGTTTAGTAAAGTGCTTCAATTCCACATAGAGACCCTGAAAAACTGCAAGGAGGTTTGCCCACTATTCCCCACTCACTTTCTCTAGTGAATGCAGCTCCACAGAACTACAAGAAAATGAGACAGCTTTCATTTCTGCCAGATTAAGTAATTGCATCCATTCCATACAATTTATCACTCTTTTGGGCAGCTTGTGTCATGGGATGACATTTTATTGTAATTATGCAGGGTGGGATTGGACAGGCTTGTGCTTCTCTTTGCCAATCTGATAAGCAAAAATATTTCTTTTTTTTTACTTTTGTAGAAACTACATGTTTTAGATAAAAATAACCAAACATAAAAATACAAGTATCATACACAACCAGCTAATAGTCTGATGTTACCAAACCAGGACTACAGCAATCATCTTTACTGTGGCCAAAAAACCAGGACATCTGAATACCTTCCAAGTCAACATTTACTCTCAGATTAGCGTCAATAGTTTTGCTGAATTTGCCATTTGGAGATTTGTCCTTCCATGCACTTCTCTGCAGCTAATCCAAAGGGAGTATCAGGGGAAACCGCTTGATTCAGGATTACAGATCTTAGTCACACAATATCCAAGTATGCAAGTGACGTTTTTCTCCTGGGGGAGTAGTATCCATGCTCACACATATCCAAGTGCTGATCCAGCAAGGCCAAGCACAACAGATGTTTTTCACCAAGACACAGGTTTCATGAAGAAGGGCTTTTAAAAAGGGCTTCTTTATCCTTCCTTTTCCCAAAACCAGAGCAAAGAAAACACATTCCAACTCAGCTATCATGACTCACATAGAAGGCAACAAGCAGGAAACCACACTACTTCTATCGGCGTTACAGACAGCATCCTCAGGCTCCCAACAAACACTTAACGTTGGGAAGCCTTCTCCTCCTGTTCTCTTATCTCACCAGGCCATGCAGTCCCAAAGGACAGACCTTGCCCCACCTCCTGGGAATGCCAGGTCCAAGGTGTTGCATCAGCTCTGCTTGTTCATCGACAAACTGGGAGAGTCTGCTCACTGCCAGGTTTCTCTGCTAAACTTCATTTTGATACAAGAGGTCAACAGAACCCAGACAAAGATAAAGAAAGTTCAGAAGTTGGAACTTCTGTTGTCACAGCAGTTATCTCTTGGATTTTAAAAAAAGGGGACTATTATTAATGTTAGTATTTTAAGAAGCTTTGGTTTAGGAAAAAAGCACAAGTAAGCAAAGTTAAATCAATACAAATAACATTCAAAAAAGGGTAGTTTTCTATGTTTCTCTCTACACTTGATCACATATGGCTATATATAACTCATGAGTTTATAGCAGTCTTACAGGAAGGAGAATAAAGAATCACGGTTACAAACAAGCGGCTCTTCTGCAAAGGGATGAATTTTATCTACCAAGTCCTGTAATTTAAATATTTTTTTGGTACTCAGAGAGTCTACCAAAGGCTCCAGTTCCTGGAACAAACTATACAACAAGTATAACTTATTAAGTTAAAGAACAAGTTACTAACTCTCATACTGTCAAAGAAAACCCTGGAAACTCATGGCTGAAACCAGTGGTCTTGTTTTCCAACAAGAGCACACCACGTGGGAGTGGCCTGGTCCTAAAGACATTGAAGTTACTGATAACCTTTTCTGTGACTTTACTGGCTCTTAGAACAGAGCTTTAAACAAAAGAGATAGTGGCTCTTGTACTTACTGAGAAAAAAATCTACAGAAATGATGGAAAAAAAGTAAATTTTTAAAAATAATTTTTTCCATATAAGGAGCCTGGAATCTTCCTGTGAAGGGAAATTCCAAAACCAGGACCAAAATAAATACTGAAGTGGGATGCCAAGTAGCAGCAGCACAGGACTGATGTGAAATAGCCAACATGCAAGACCTTAAGCTGTGATTTGGAGAAACACAGTAATAAACCTATGAGACATATACTACTTAATTTGAGTTCACTCATGTACAATAAATACTTTTATTCAAATGACTTTTTTTTTTTAGCATATTTGCAAGCAAACTATCTTCAGGAAATTGAACAGTTGACCAACATCCTGTAATTATCATACCTAGTTCAGAGATAAAGGAACAACTCAGAGCTCAAGCAGGACGCCAATGGCCTGGCTGGGCAGCACACAGCAGCCAATGGGAGTGTGCAAGCCAGAAGCCCACATTCCAGGAACTCACATGTTCATCCCTAAGCAGCCCACAAGGCTACTTGCCCTCACAAGGGCCAGACTGAGATCCTATCTGTATTTCTAGTGCAAGAACAGTTCCTGTGGAGAAGCCCCACATTTAACACGTGGTACCACCATTTAAAAATATGTAACAGATGTCTGTACATGGTGTTGACAAGTGCTGACTGTTTAACAGCAACCAAAATTATGAACATTGACCCATCTCTGGGAATGCCATAACCCTGCAGGGGTTACACAAATTTGATGTGTGACATGACAGTCAAGTCCCCAAGAGAAAAATGGGTGGGACAGAACATTCCAGGAGGAGAAAATTGAGTTGGTTTAAATTACAGAATTTGAATCTGTTATTGTCACTAACACAAAGAGCAAAAATTATCAAAAAAAAAAAAAAAAGGCAACACTAAAACACATGGCTTCAGCTCTGCTCCCTTTACACAGAGTAAGATGAGGCAAAATCAGTGTCCATCGGATCATTCTGTTAATCAATCTTTTTTATTTATCTCTGCTTAACCTCCCTCTAATTAGTCTTCCAAACTAAGTAAAAAACCATGCATTATCCCTAAAAATCTAATACACATGAACAGAATTCTGTAAAGTCCTGAACTAAAATGAAGCTATTTCAATGCAAAACACTGTTATTCAACCTGCTATACATTAGTTATGCAACCATGTCCACTGGTCACATATTGAACCACATATATTCATAACTTAATTAGCTTTACAATTACCCAAGTCATGGTCCAAACTGCATTTAGATCAGGTAGAGCTGCTGTCTGAAAACAAAAGAACTAATAACTGAACTGCATATGTGCCTACCCAAGGGAACAAGACTTGTCACAGAATTTGTTCTTCAGCCAGCATTGTTACCACTGAAAGCATTTCACAATTAAAAGCTACAAAATGCTTTCCCTGTCAACTTTGTGGTAAAAGGGCTACTATCAAGGTCCAACCTCTTTAAGAAGCTGGTTGGACAGGGTAAGTTTTCTTTTACTCTATTTCCTACTTGCAAAAAATAACAACCTTCCAAACCTGAAGCCTGTTATGATAACACAACACTACAGGGGACACAGCTAAAATTGCTTATCCATGGTTGACTTTGGAGTTCCTTGGGTTTTTTAAGTGCTTGACTGTCAAACTTTACTTCTCATACAGAATTTAAAACCCACAGAAGTGTCTGCAATGGCTGCACTTCACTGTAGATTATAAACTTGATTTTCAAAGTAAAAAAAAACCAAAATCCCAAGGACCACTAAGTGTCTGACAAGCAGTTCACCTCTGCTTTTACTGCAACTGCCACTGTGAAGAGTCTGAATATCACACATCTGATGTCACATCACAGAGAACTGAGACTGCAGTGTGGAAAGCCAGCTTTTCTGCTGTCACTGTCTTCACAGAATCACACACTGAGGCCAATATGAGTCTTCAAGATGATCCTGCTTTGTTTTGTTTTCAGCCTTCATTCAATGCATGTTTGCTTAGCACAGCTACTCAGTTTGTTCTACAGCAAAACCAAAGATTTTGTACTGAGATCATAAAACTCATCACTGCATGGGAGCAACCTAATTAATTTTCTACAATTAAATCAGGTGTAGCTCTGAAGGAACCTGCTGTATGAAATGCAGAAAGACAGAAATCTTGTACCATACAACACCTCCAGGTGTTTCTGAGAGTCAGGAATCAAAAGTTGCTCCTTCAATTACAATGGAGCTGTTTCAGCTTAAAATCAGCAGCAGCAAGACCTGATATTAGCCCTGCTCCTAAACAAAACCTGACAAGTTATGTTCAGGGCACAATTATGATAAATATTCTGTATTTCCTACCTGTACTCACTTTGAAGGACTCCCTATGACAATCCACACCAGCTGGCCACATATTTCTAACTTGGCTAAAAATGCTCACTTTGCAGCACTTTTCTTGTTGAAAGGCAGTCTCTCCTCCTAGTCTACTTAACTCATTCTCCCACTAGATTCCCTGGTGATGGGAAAGAAAGCACCAAGAGTTACAGGTGCCTAATGAATTTCAGCAGTATCCAGTTTCAAGTTAAACCCCTGATGATACTGAATAGGTGAAAATCACATCAACCAGTAGATTACTACTAAGTTTACACCAGAAAGAAGTCCGAGTTGGCAAGCTACAGCTTGGTAGATCAACTTTCTAAGAGTGCATTGGCAGTTCTGCAAACAGCAATAAACTCAGACAGATTTGGGCTATTTTCAGTTCCTGGTGTTTCCACAGAAAACAGGGAAAACATGCACAGCAGACTGAGACAATATTCAGAGCCCATCAGGCAACTATTTAATCCATAACCTTATACCCTTGTATTGAGCTACTAACCACTAGTGCCTTAGACAGTGGTTTCTGATTAAAAAAATAAATCACACTGATTCATCATCAGGCAACACATCAAGTTACAAATATTTCTATTACTTTTGATGGCTATTCACAATATTGATGCACCAACTTATCTGTCATCTCTGCTAGTAGACATCATCATGCCCTTATATAACCCTGGTGTACTGAAATCTTGCATATAGCTCAGCTTTGCTGATCTCTTGATTGAAAAAGTTATGAAAAAAAAATGCAACAAAAAAATACAGAAAAGAGAATTTCACAGGCAAGAGATATGGAAGAAAGGTGACTAAAAAGCTAAGAATTCTTTAATTTGAAATAAAGAATAGCTGAGGTAGACAGATAATGAAAGAACACAGCTCTGAAATAGCACAGAGGTAGTGAGCAGAAACCAAGCATAATTCATTTTATAAAGTCCATACAGTATCAGGCAAAAAAATTAAAAGAAGCAAAAGGAAGTAGTTTTTCCACACAACGTAGTAACCTGTGGAACTCACTGCTGTGAGCCTCTCTAAGCTGTTCATGTATCCAGAATCTGGAAAAAAATAATTTGGATGAATTAATGTCAAGTGTGTCAAGGGCTATAAAACACACAGGTGTGGACACAGTGACAGTTGCAAAAATGTTAAGCCACAGCTGGAGAAGAAAAGGTATTTCAAGATTCTTCTCTGCTATAGCACATACCCTGTAGCCTGACAACTGAGCACAAACAGCTCAAGTGTTGGTAGAATTAAAGGAGATATGGTAACAAAGCCAGAGGCAAGAAGGCGTGAAGAGAAACACCGAACGCCAAACACGGTTCATGCTTTGCATACTGTGCTTAGTTAGACCAAAAGATCTGGCCCAAAGCAAGAACAATTGCAACACGCACTCTTCGTGAGGCGAGTTATCCACTTCTTTCGCTCTCCCGTACAAACTGCTGGATTCGTCTCAGACTACGTGCAGCTACGGCTTCTGGTGGGACACCGAGGCAAAACGAAGCAGCTCCTTACGCTGCCTCTGGATGCAGCTCCTGGAAACCGAGCGTGCGAGGAGAGCAGCTTTGAAATGGCTACTTACACAGCCAAAACACGCGGCGCAGCACTCCCGCGGAGCGGAGCGGAGCCGAACGCGCTCCCGCAGCCGGGGCAGAGCCAGAGCCCGCGGGCCGCGGCT
>VZTJ01001826.1:1702489-1778474 GCA_013397795.1 Orthonyx spaldingii
CCGGGCACTGCCCGCGCCCCGCGCCCGGCTCGGCGCCCACCGCCCACCTGGCGCGCCCACCCTCCCCGGCCTTGCCTCACCGCTCCGCGCCGGCGTCCCGTCCGGGCGCCCCGCCACCAGGCGCTCTCGGGGGCGAGAGGGCTGAGAGCCGCGCGGCCCCCGGCGCACGGGAGGCGGCGCGCCCTCGGCCGGGAATGCCGGAGCCCCGCAGGACCCGAGCAGGTTCCCGGCGGCTCCGGGGCTCAGCCGCAGCCTCTCCCCGCTCCCCTCGCTCCCGCCCGCCGCCCGCGCAGGGGCCGCGCGCCGCCTGCTGCCACCTGCCGGCCGCGCCGCGCCCTGCGCCCTCCCTCCCTCGCCTTCCTTCCCCCGGCCGTGCCCAGCGGCGGAGCTCCGCGGACGAGTCCAGCGGCGGTGCCCAGCGGCGGAGCTCCGCGGCCGAGTCCAGCGGCGATGGCCAGCGGGGGTGGCCAGCAGGGAAGCCTGAGAGGCGGAGGTGCAGGGGCACCGCACCTTCCAGCGCCGCCGGGCGTGCGGGGGGAAGGCGGCGTACGGCGCGGGGTGTGAGGGACCCGCCTGCGGGGCTGCCCCGCGGATGCCCCGCTGATCGGGAGCGCAGGTGCCCACCCGCGTCCAGCCCCGCACGGTGGGAGCGGAGTTCAGAGGCTGTCCGGGAGCCGAGCGGTGCCCGGGCTGGCAGCGCACCCTCCTCGGCAGGAGCGGCCGGGCAGGTGCCGCTGCCGGGGCAGAGCAGGGCAATGGGTGCATTGTACTCCACCAGTTTTCAGTTCCTCGAGCCCTTCGCTCTTTCAGATCAGGGCACTAAGGCACCCCACACTGCTGCCCCGAGACACTACAAGAAAAGGCGGGAGACAACTGTCATCTCCCTACTCACTGGCTAGGTGAAAGGCCCTCTGCTTCCAGGAAAAATACCGACAACTGAAAAATAATACGTGTTTCTGACAAAGTTTGCTTAAAAGTCTGAGATTTGAAACCAAGCCAGTAACAGTGATACACTGGCACTGTGCAAAGCACACCACCGATAGGCAACTATGAGGAGGATCTTCTCTTGGTAACTTTTGAGCTAGCATCTGAGGAAAAAGCCTGGAATTGTATCTCTGTTCCTGCTTTATATTAAGTGTACTGGACCTGAGATCCCTAAGGGCATTTTCACTGAAAAGAGCAATAAAGTGTCCAGCATGAGCTCTAAATCTTAGAACCAGATAGTCACTAGCAACAGTTCATTGCAACATTTAGTTTTATGCTTTAAAAAGCCCACAAAACTATTATTATTGTGCTGGAACTGGCCCAACCAGGTGAACAGATTTATTTTAAAGCACAGCAAAACAGGTTGTTTTTTCTTGCCAACATTTTGGGCTCCATTTCACTTGAACCCAGACGAACCAGTAAAAGATGATGTGTTGACTGTGCTATTCATTGTACAAAAAACCCTTCTCCATTCCCAAGTTCATGTATAGATATAGGTTCTAAGCAAAAGATCTGCTGCAGAAAACGTACTTTTTCCTGTGTGCTGACCAGGCAATTGCCACAGCACAGCACGCCCTAGTAATTTCAGATGCCTTGTAGGCACCATGGCAGATATTGGTTGCAAAAAGACAGCTGTACACAGCTGTATGTTAAAGATTTCTCACATGCAAAGAAAAGCTGCGTTATAACACTAAGAGAAGGGTAGCTATGCTACCTCTAAGATGTCTCATTCATAGGAAGAAAACTGGTTTGGAAACCACAGATTTAATCTAGAAAGAATTCTGCCTGTCCCTCCTGAGTTATGATGTGTTTTGGTATCAGGTAGAACTTTACCTGTGCTTCAGAACCTAGACTGAAGCCTGTTTGGCAGTGGTAGACAATCCCTCAGGAAGTAAATGCTGTGCTGCTCTGACCAAGATCTAATGAAGTACATAAATAAGTGACTAATTGCTAAGCCAGGTAGCATGTGAGCAAGACTAGCTCTGGCACGCCACAGTATTTTAGTTCTAATCTCTGCTGCAGAGTACACATTCTACTTCACCTACTCTGCCAATTGCATGACTACTGTTTGCTTCGGGGAGAGACACAACTGCAGCCAGATGGACTAGGGACAGGAGTTTTCAAGAGCAAAGACCTAAGTACTGAGGTATGTATAAATTAATTACTGTACTTAGTTTATATGATGGGAATACTCTGCTTGAGACAGTTCCTAACTCCTGATATTGGAGAAAGACTACTTAACCTGTGCCAGTCTGAAAATTAGCTACCAAATTTTATCAGCCCTCAGGGGAGGAAAACTTGGTCTAAATTAAGGGCAGCTGAACAGCATTAGCCTCCACTCTGGGGGTCCCAAAGGCTGTTCAGGCGGGCACTGACAGCATCAGAAGAGTACATTAAAGCAGAGACCACAAGGAGGCCTTTTGAAAAGCCAAGGAACATTCACTTGCCACAGTTTTCCCTCCCTGTCTATTTTGCTGCCTTTACTCTAATTTCCGTAACCCCTCTCTTGCTTGCTGTTTGAATGTTGGAGTGATTGCTCCCTCCCAAGAACAAATGCACAGTCCTGTCTGTCATCCCTGCATCTCCTCCTCCCCTTGCTGCTGCTGAGCTGCTCAGAACAGCGTGCATCGTGTTTTCCCAGCAGTGCAGGAGGAAGTTGTCCTGCTGCTGAGGGGGCGAGGAGCAATCCTTCCCACACCTTATCCATGCAGCAGAGCAGCTGACACTCAATTTGTTCTGAACAACTGCAGAGTTACGAGTCCCCTCACTGTACTGCAATGTTCTCTTAGGTCGTCCATGGTCTCACTTAACAAACATGGCTATCTGATGAAAACCACCCAATATACTTAGGCTATTGGCTGCTTTTTGCTAAGAGATGGATATCGAGGGGAGTGTCAAATGGCATCATTGTTTTAAACAGAGAGCAAAACATAAATGCTTGAAAGAAAACAGCATTCACTAGGAGATTAAATGTAATTGCAGTAACTCACAAAGGAAATGTTTGTGTAAAGCTTTAATTTGCTAGCAGAAGATGCTGCAGAAAATAATGCTTTTGAGGGAGGTATGAACTCATCAAGCAAAGAAAGACCTTGGACAGGAATCCCAGAATCATAGAATCATTAAGGTTGGAAAATACCTCTAAGATCATCAACTCCAACTGTAAACCCATCACTGCCAAGCCTACCACTGAATCATTCATCAGAGTGCCACATCTACACATAACCACGTGAATTAACCTACTTGATCATCTGTTCAGCACATGGTGATTCAGTCACATCTCAGCTCCTTCAGTGCGGGCAGGGACAGCCACCAGCACCACTCACCCAGCAAGTTGCAGATTCACCTTTGAGATGCAAGGGGTATTTTTACTTCCAAAGCTGAAAGACTTCCCTGCCTATGAGCCAGTTCTTTGGCCAGCTGCCTCAGAGAAAGAGAAGAAATCTATTTCAATTGGTTTCATTAAAATTCTTTGTGTTACAGCAGCTTGGGTACAAGACATTAGTGCTACTTCAAAAATTCAGATGTGAGTACAGCATAAAATGGTAAGACTGGCCAACAGACGAGAGGGTAGAACAACACTGCAGGACTAAACTGCTGCTTGCCAGTCACAAGGAATCATTTCACACTAACAGTGGGAATGAAAGTGTGTGAAAATCCCCATTGGGATAAGGAAAAAGAGAATCTGAGAAAGAAGATTAGATTGTGGTAGAGTAGGAAGTTAGAGTTTCCCTCCCTTGAATTGTTTCAGCCACTTATTATTTGTTTCAATACTTCTCTGTGAGCCACTAATTGTCGCAGTGGGATCTTTCTGCTTCATTTCCTTCTCTTTGTGGGAGCAGGCGTCAACACTGCAAAGAGTTAGAAATCTGCAGCCTGGTATACAGAAGACAATGCCCAATTTGCAACATGTCCAGCATAGGTCAGTGGCACAGTTAAGCCTTGGAAAGTGCCTTTTATGCAAGCACTAGATTTAAACATCTTTGGGGAAAAAAATCACTATTGCAAAACCCAAAAACAAACAGGAAAAAAAGAAAGGCAGGGTAGATTCACAAGTTTTCTCTTCACCCCTTGTTCTGCTACTCTTTAAGCAGGAGTACTTAGTAGAAAGAATACATGACACCAAAGGAAAATAATAGTAGCTAGTTCAGTTGCTGCTTAGGTATCCTGAGCAGCAGTGGTGTTTTGTAGTTCACACTCAGAAATTGTGTTCAGAAAAGCCTAGTTTCTGTCCTCATCCATGCCTTTCCCCAGTGCTAGATCAACAGTTCCTGTCAGATCCTTGCCTGAGAACAACAGAGATGCATAAAAGTTCTTGAATTAATAAGTCACGTTACAGAAATGGGAGAACATGCCTGTTTTAAACTTCTTGTACTTTGCATGTGAGGGCAAGTTCCAGGAATGGCAGTTCCCTGGGACCTGCAGCTGCTCTGGTCTCTGGTACCACTGCCTCCTTCTTAAGGAAAGCTTCACAACGGCACAGCAGGACAAGTTGACTTTCTAGCCGAACAAAAGAAGGACTTGCCCCTCCTTCCTCCATACCAACTATCTCTCTTTGGTCACCCTGAAGGACTTCTCCATGTTCTGATTAAGCACCAGCCAGGCCATGTACAAGTACAGACCACATCCCTTGCTCAGTACTTGTCTTTATGTGGACATACTCCTTACTTTTTTCCATTGCCTTTTGCTAATCACCATCTTTAGTCCTTCAGAGCTAGTATTACGAAACTTATGTCAAATAACCTGCCTAGACATGTTTCCTGCTTAAGCCTTCCTTTTAAAACATGTTCACAGCAGAAAATATGAGTGAAAGAGAAGTAGAAGATTACACAGATTTAGGTGAAGCAAAAGTAGGCATTTAAGAAAACATGAGAGTCATTCAACTGAGTGACTGTTTTAGCTTGTGTTTCTTATCTTTACTATCTAATAGCAATACTGGAGACCTACAGCACACACATCATGTGTTGTTTTACGTTTATTTTCCTTTGGTGTTTCTCAGCTGCATAATTTAAACCTTCTTTCCTTTATTATATCTGTAGCTACAACACATTATAATATTTACAAATGTAGAGTGACTTGGCACAATATTGGGTGCAGTCTGTCATCAGAGAGGCATTCTTCAAATGAACCTGCCCACTGCAAGAGCTGGGAGATCGGAACTGTTTGTTTAAAACCTAACGTTCTCTGAAAATAGCCACGCACAGCTGTAGGTCTATTGAAAACTGTTAAACAACTGGAGATTTAGACCGAAACATTGGTTACAAACCTTTTAGGGAACAACTAGATATGCCATGATACGTGGGAGCAAAGGGTGCCAAGAAACAAGTAACCAGAAAGCAAGGCATTGTTCTAGGCAGCAAGCTTATTATTGCTTAATCCTGCCATGGAAAAGAGAACCTAAGAAGAACCTAACTCTTGGACCTTAGATATAATAATGGATTTCAGCATTTTTCACAGGTTAGAAATGCAGATGCTCAGTCACCAACTAACTTTGCCTAAGGTATTTTTATTTCCTCTGGATGCAAAGGGATAATTCCAAAGACCTATGATTAAGGCTGAGAACTTTCTGTATTCTAGCTGAAAAGCACCTATGAGACAAAGAACGGGATATGCTGAAGAGTAGCTACAAACACCCAACTCCCTCAAGATGCTCCTACATCAGGGACTTATTGCCAGGAAAGCATTGGTACCAATTCTTGCAGTGCAGACATGTAGTGCTGCCTGCTACCATGGGCAGATGTGGCCAGAAGCTACCAGTAAGAAGCTCTAAGCCAGGACAACCACCTCCATTTAGCACCACAAAGATGGGGGGAAGAACCCACACACTGGCCCTCCTTGCTCCACACCTCCTCTCCCACCACAAATCTGTGCATTTCTCCCCATGCTGGAGCTCTGCAAACGAGCCTTCTAAGCAGTGTCAGAATAACAGGATGATACTGAGGAAATTGTTCTTGAGCATGAGCTTTGATCCTTCCGAGCAGTGAATATGAACCACATGGGCTGGACAAGTCCCTGGCACATTGGCTGCCTTTGTGAAGCTATTTGCTGATTCAGAGGTGTGAAAGTCTAAAAAACACTGTGGAAGCAATGGCACTGCTTGTGGTACTGAAACAGCATGGATTCCTCCTGGGTTGTTACAACTTCAAAAATATTGACTTTGGATAAAACTTCTAACAATATTCTGGTGGAGTTTTTTTAATTTTTTTCCTTTTTCCTCCCAAATGGGTTCCCAGAGCTAATTTACTTAAGGCAGCATACATGACACAAGAATAAGCCCTTTGAATAGTGATGCAATTGCTTGGTCATGAAATGAAAAAATCTGGATTTTGATTGATAGTTGGAATTCATGCTGTTTGTTTGATTTACTCCGGATTCTTTGTCACCCCAGTGCTATTCCTGCCAACACATGTCAGAACACTACTGATTATGGGCTGAAATGCTGTTTCAAAAGGTTTTTTTTCAATTTTAGACTCACCACTTTTCCTTCCCCTTCCACAGGAGCAATGCAAATTTAGCCAGGAATCTTTGTCTTTTCTTCAAGAAATCTCAGCTATAACTAGCCACCCCTTTTATTTTTTTCTCATCTGCAGCAGTAAGAAAATTAAAACAGCATAGTTTATTTCAGTGAAATCGTTCGTACGCAGTACGTTAGAAGTAGGTCTAATATGCTTTAGCAAAGTACTATTATTTTTCACTCTGTGGCATGTTTGGTAATTGCTTTAGTACACTGTTATACCAGTTGGCAGCCACAACTGTCACCAAATGAGCACCAGCACACATTTCTCCCAGTGTTATGCACAGGAAAGCCCTGATCCAGTACAAAAGTGTCAGGATGCTACAGTGAAAATAAGTACATGGAGGAAGTTATTCTTTCCTTGCTTTGGAGGGAAAATCAGACATTTCTTCCACTAAAAAAGCCCTTCAGTATTAAATGCTCCTATATGTTAGCCTGAATTGGGCCCAAATTTCTAGTCTTTTATTCTCAACAGAACAGGTTGAGAGAAGAACCAAGAAAACAATGAGGATAGACTATAATTACATCTGAGAAGACAGTAGCTTAAATATGGTTTAAGGTACTTAGCTATAGTCTCCCTTGGCAATGGCAGGTAGAACTTGGTAGACTCCAGCAATATTTCCAGGAATCAAGTCAAGTATTAATATTTAAGTTTTACTCATTATTTCTTGCCCCTTTACTCCAGTATGAACCACTGCCCCTATATCAGACACACATGCACAGACTGAAATCACACATCTACCTTGGAATAGAGGTTGTTTCTGGACAGTTTTTCTCTAACATTAGCTTCTTTCCTGATTTACTGATTCTTGGCTGAAATTAAAATTATCTGAAAACCATTGTCCCTGAGAAAATCTGTACTCAAGTCCTTGCTGAATGTCTAACCTGAAGAACAACATCCAAAGATCCAGACTCTGCTATGGCTCTGATCAGACACTTGAAAGCAAGTCATTGGCAGGGATACTCCTATCATTTTCTTTTCATGCTGTCTGCTGGCAACTTGATGCTAAATAGCTTAGTATTTGTATCAGCAACTCAATCAGGATATTAATTTGAAGCAGCAGAGAGTTGTTTACCAAAAATAAATAAAAGGCTTATGGATTATCTAAGTACTGAGCTATGGGTTTGCCTTTTTGTACAGTCGATATGCCTAGATGCTTTTCCCCTGATTCATGAAAACAGTTGGACCGCAGGCAACCTGTGTGGTGATCTGCAGGCAAATCTTGTGTCAAAACATTGGTCTATACTGAAAACATTTCCAATGCATGAGGAACAGCATGAGAAACAAACATTGTGGTGGCCCCCTCTCCTGTTCCCCCGGAAAACTATTGGATCTGCATCATCTTTTACTCTCACTGGAGGCTGTGAGCCCTCATAGGGTAAAGATTTCCATTCTGCACTGAGATGAACAAAAGTGCACTTGAACATCGTGTACTGACTGAATTATTAGGTTACTAAAGAGAGAAAAAGACAGACAGTGGAAAATAGACATGTGTTCAATATCCCTTTCTGAAAAGAAGGGGGTTTTTTAGGATGAGGAATATGCATGCAGCATTTTGGGGAGGCTATGTACAAGTTAGCCTTTTACATAAATGGTCATGGCCAAGACTCTCCAGCTGCTCTGTAACACACTCTCTACACCAGGAAAAGTCATCTTTACAGCCAAATCCCTATGAGCACAATGTGAGCAAGATTTCACCCTGTCTTCTGTAGAAACAGGGAGTCATTCTGGGGCAAGAAACCAAGACACATTCCATATAACTCAGGAACAATTCCCTCATCTAATAAGTCTAGCCTAGGGTTTATTCTTGAAAAGTCTACCAGCAGAGTAACTAGAAGAAATCCTAACAGACTTGAATATATTTTCAATGCTAGAGATTCACACCATAAATTCAGCAATATGTATTCTAACAACTAAAGGATGCACAATTTCTGTCTAATTAATATTCAACAGTTTTATTGGGTCTGGTTAACCACAACTGCCAAAGACTTACTGTACAAAACACAGTCTTCCTTTTATTTCAGTTTGGGCTCTTAAATGCCTTAAGATGTAGTGAATTGTTAAAATCCTGTATTCCCCCCC
Organism: Orthonyx spaldingii; assembly: GCA_013397795.1. Lineage (NCBI taxonomy): Eukaryota > Metazoa > Chordata > Aves > Passeriformes > Orthonychidae > Orthonyx > Orthonyx spaldingii. The sequence goes on from VZTJ01001826.1 coordinate 1,711,069, forward strand.
CCCCCCTTTATTTATCCCTACTTACAGTTATAAAATAGATTAATAGATTATCAGTATAGCTTTCTTCCTGCCTTCCTCCAAACACCTGACACAAATAACAGGTATTTCATAGCAGGAAGAATCTTTTCCCTGGGATTATCCAGCATGGAGCGTTGTTGAGCTGCATTAAGAGTCTTGGGTGGCACAGCCCATCTAGCCTTCCTGTGTTTCTGTCCCCAAGCTGTGCAGAGCCAGCTCTCTCCAGGTTGCTCCCTGGCCAGGCTCAACACAAGGACGAGCTGTCAGCAGGAAGCCTGGCCCAGGCAGAGCTGGAATGCCCACAGCCAAAGGCTGAGCCCGATGTTAATCCCTCCCAACAAGCACTTGTGCTGCAGCTCCTCAGCTGCCTGTTCGCTGCCTGCCCTCTGAAGTAACACACCGGCCTCTCAAAAAACCTCTGGATTCTAAAACTTGAATCAAATGTAACTTATTTGTTACAGCGAAATACAGGGAGAAACAAAGTAGGTGGAGAGAAGAGGGAAGATATTCTATTGAAGATTAACATGAGGATAGTATAGTAAACTAGACTTCATATGTTGCCTTTCTTTGTGCGTGGTGTAAACAGAGCTCTGTTCACTTTAAGCAGATGGTCCACAGACTCCAAGCCCTTGAAACAAGGGACAAACACAGGCAAGCACAAAAGGATGAGGAGGACCAGGGTTTTCTAAACATCCCAGTGTGGACTTCCCCTAAGGCACATACATACTGCATACCAAGACACTCAAACTCTGCTTCGCTGACCTACCTTCCCATAAAACCTAATCTACATAATATCAGCATCTGTCCAGCAGGACAATTAGACATGTAATGGTATTTTATAGATACACACAGAGCCTCAGATTAGGTAATTTATCACATTCCATAAAGAAGTAAATAGAAGTACTGTCACGGAAAGCACTTTTCTCGTGTTGCAAGAGCAATTTAGAGATGTTTAGAGAGTGAATGCAATACTTCTCACTATCTAAATATCTCTTAATTCCCCAATTCTTTGAAGTAGGCACTGCTAATTTTTTTTTCATGAAAAATATTCCCTTATGCTTTTCAGCTGCACAGAGAAGAAGTTTTGAACAGATGTGTTTACAGGCACAAAAGAACAAAAACATAACCTTATAGCTCTGTAGTAATTTTTCTATCTGTAATGTTTCTGAATTTTCACTTTACAATTCCTGTAGTTTATTGCAGTTTCTGTGGGGTTAATTAAAATCCTTGTACAAAATCAGATAAACAAGAGGAATGGGGGAGGGAAAATGTGCATTTTATATACTGTCTATTCATCTCTAATGAAACTTGCCCCATGTGTACAATCAAACATCTGGGGAAAGCCTGCACTTCAACCAGAGCAATCACTATTCACATTCCAGCTTGAGTAGCTGGTTCTTTTCTTGAATTTTGTGTGTATGTATCCACTCACGCATACGTGGTTTCCACACGTTTCATAAATGAAAGAAAAAAGTGAGAATTTACATGACATTTTATTAAATTGTGAACAGAGAGCATCTTAGAAACGTCTGCTCTGAGATTTTATGGGAATGAAGAAGTAGCCTTTTTAAGTCATATGTAACAGTCACATATTGATGTGAGAGCAACCAATGTAATCAAATAAATCAATCTAGATAACATTTACCCTCCATATAAGGATCTTTCGATGAGACAATCTAAGCTGGAATTAAATCAATGATGAAACGTCACGTGGATTTCAGGCAGCTGGGTTATACACACTGCAAGCAAGAAACATGTTATATTCAACTCTCAGGTAGTCATTTTATGCAGAAAGATGGGCTCATGATTGTATAAGAGCTCCTATTCCCCAGGGCTCAAAAGAGCACTGTTTGTTTCCTAGTTCTGGTATCTCCACATGTCAAGTCATTCATTTTGGTAACTAAATGTTGCTCCTTCTGATGGAATCTGGCATTTTACTCTTCTCAGATAAGCTCTAAATGAAATTTCTTCAGTCACACCAACAGCCTTGCCTTGGGACCTTGAGAGCTATGAGATAATGTTTTATGTCAATATCACCACTGAGTTAAGAGAATCATACCAATAGGGATGGCACATGTACTTTTGTCTGAAAAAAAATCTGCCCAGTTCTCCATAAATCTTTATGAGACCAATGCAAAGAGCTATAATGGATGATGCTTATTCTGGTCTTATCTGGCAAGTCTGAGCTGCATCCATGGGTGGCAAGGGTTCCCCATCTGCATCCATGGAACATCACTGTGCTGTGATTAACACAGAACAGAGTAAAACTTCTTTATTGAAATAGCATTGGTGGGCACATCAGCTGTGCAGGTTAAAAGGCAGGCAGTGTGTAAAGGAGCAGAAAAAAATATGGTCACATAAAAATAGTTCTTTGCATAAAAAATTATTAGATACTTTTACCTGAAGTCAAAATAGATTTTTCATGTCATACACATTTTGAAGACTACTTTTGATAAATCATTCTGTGATAAGATGCTGGAATTCCCTTGATCCACCAGGATATTTCTGCATTCTAAAATGACACAACAACCAGTTTGAGTTGTCTCTGCTTAATGCCTGTGCTAACAATCTCTGTTTCTACAAAGCAACAGTTCTCCAGTCCAGCATCTCAGACGATACACAGTGATTTTGGTGCTTACATAACTACCAGGCAGATTGAAACAAAACAGACCTTTTCCTATGGGCTATTAAAATTGTTACAGGTCACTTGGTCATTACTTCCATATTTTTATGTCATTTACTTCCAGTATTTTTTTAGCAATCACTGCATCTTTTGCAGCATTTTGCAGCTCAGATCCAGAGACAACTTAACTAACTCCCTAAATTCCATCCTGCACACTGAAGAATTTGTACATCTTGCCTACCTTATGCCATGTTCATATATGACATAAGGGTTCAATATACATCTTTAAAAAAACCAATGTTGTTCCATTTATTTTCCTTCAATGGCCTTCCTCTGATGCCTTGAAAGTTTAGTTTATTTTTCTACTGGAGTTAGGGATGTAATTTGAACTACAAGGAAACCAGAAGGAAACCACCTCTCTACATGTCATACAGACACTGTCTGTACAGTCAGAGTCTAAGCACAGTTTGTCAGCACAAGTACTGAGAGCCAAAACACAACCTCCACTCGAAGGTGGGGACTAGATGAAAGAAATAGAAAATGCATTACAATGCCCAGAAATCTGTCAGAGCCTGAGAGAGATTTTAAATCTTAACTAGCACAATGCTCTGCTTCCCATGCTCCCAAGGCACTGTGTATTTGGGGATTCCAGGTTACAGTGGATGTTGCTGGCTGGATCAGCAGTGAAGCCAGAGCAGCCGGCTCTGCACAGCTGAGGGCTCTGACACATCCTCGAGGTGATCTGCAGAAGAACTCCGAGTCAAATACAGGTTGTTCTTCTACCTGCACAAACTCACAATTCCCTGGTATGTGCAATGAAGAACATGAAGCTGTTCAGCCAGGGCATTTGGTTGTGGATGAAACAACCCTCTGCATACTTGGAGATCTAGAGAATTTCCTGACGGATTATGAAATAATTAGTTGGCCAGAGATCCACTTCTGGGCCCATTCAGTAGGAAAACAAATTTTATTCCCTCACAATCTCTGACTGGAGCTGGACAGAAAAGCTGGGGGTTTTAATCCCTATGGCAAAGTTGATAGGCTTGAGATGACAGATTTTCCAAAGAAGTTAAAGAAGTGACAATGAAAAATTGTAAGTTTCCTGTTTGTTTTTCTTTTTCCTATACTTTTCTGGTTTTCTCACTTTTGTCCTATTATTTCCTCTAGAAAGAAAGGAGTTTTGGGGGAAAGGAGGTTGAGGAAGGAAGAGAGAATGAAACTTGTGGATTCTCCCCTCCACAAGTTTTCATGCATTTAATGAAATTTGGTTTTTAATAGAAGAAAGTGATTATTAAGAAAATATATGTGTAAACCCAGCCTTTTTCTAATTACTAAGATAACCCAAATGTAAGCCAGAGGAGTATCAAGATTCAAACTGTAAAGTACAATTCATCAAATTAATGAAATGCAAATAATCAGTGTTTTTGGAATTCCAAGATTACTTTTGGCACAAGGTAAAACCAAGCTCTAAAAGAACTTCAGCAGCAGCAGGCAGAAGAAAACTTATCATAACTTTTGATAACCCAAAAAATAATGAGGTCTTTTGAACTTTGTTGACATCAGATAGAAATATTTGTTACAGTGAATCTGGGGAGAAAAAGAAAAAGAAAGAAAAAACCAAACCTAAACAAAACCTAAATTCACATGATTTAGAAACATTTTTGCTTGATAGTCACAGTAGACTGATGTACACCACATGAAGGAGTTGAGAGCTCTTCATTTGCCAAGAAACCTACAGCCTCCTCTCTTGTTTCACTGTGAAGATACAGGATAACCTAGCAAAGATCATCTGTGGAGCCTTGCACAGGGCAGAGCAAGATTAATGGTCATGTGCAAAAATCTTCCTGAGATATTGCTTAGCTGACTAGATAAAAAATGGAACTCAACCTGCTCTAACAGACCCTGCAGCAGCATATATGTTCCCTATGTAACCAAGAATATCTTACAAAATACACACTCCTGACAAATTTACTGGCCTGTACTTTATCAGGCAAGATTTGGAATATGTATTACTTAGAAGCTATGTCATTTCCCAAGGACAGCTTTTCACCCAAGGTCTTATGCTGTCTAAAAGCTTCTGCCAGCTCAGCTTGAACAACCACCACTCTGTTTGAAATAGAAAAATAAAAATAGAAGGTCCTAGTTGAAAGCTTTCCGGGGTACCAACAACATCTGCCAGCTCTTGTTTAGTAGTCCCCATAACTTACTCCTATGATGCTTTTTCCTTTTTCACAACATACTCTCTCTGATAAGGGCAAATGCTCAAAGAAAAATAAAATAGATGTATACACACACACACACACACACATATACACAGACAGAGTCTATTCCTAATCTTGATGTTGCTGCAACCCTTGTAGTTTTGGAAAAAGGAGCCCAGACGTACTGTAATAATGAAAAGCTGATTAGATAAACTTGGCCTGATTTGTTGTTTATATGATAAATTGTTCTAACAGTTTCACCTAGTATGGCACATGGCCAGTGCTGGCCCAGAGTGGATGCGAGTATCAGCTCTAGTTTGCTCACGCTCCCTCCTCAGTATTTATTCCAGCAGTCATTCCTTCATTCTCCCTGTTCTTCCATGACTGTGGATACTCACTGTCACAGGATCATAAACACATAAACTCTTGAGGCTTTATTTTTTTGTTCTTTTACAGCATTGCTGTTGATTTTTGGTTTGCTTCCAAACAAAAAAAAGAAAGAAATTCGCTGCTGTTGTCAGTCCATACATTGCAGCAGGTTTCTTATACCCACACATTGGCTTGATGCCAGTGCATTGCTTTAGGAGTCAATAACATGTCCATTCACCCGTAAGGAAGGGTCACAGAAATGTTCAGCAGTCAAGGGGGAAATAGCATCACTTATCCCCTCCTCACAACTGCCAGGCCAGAGACGTGGGGCTTGTTGTCAGGTCACACCGTTCTAATAAGGCTTTCAAAAGCAAACTTCTATTCAGCACTGGCCAAGTAAGCATCTGATCCATTTTTCCTGTACTCTGACTTGTTATCAAAGTTGTGATGTGTGACGATAAAGCTGATCAAAAACTAGAATTAGCATGGACTTTATGTTCAAGCCAGAAGTTATTTCTCAAGCCCTGTAGTACAAAAATAATGCTAAATATCACTTGGAGATTATTATTGTATAATAAACTACATTCTGAAATGTGTCTTGAAAAACTTGATATATATTTTGCAACATTCCTAAAGAACAATATAGGATCTTAAGTCATCAAGTCAGGCCCTCAGTACCATTGTGAATTGTGCAGCACTATGCCCTACTCAGACATATAACAAAAGTCACTGACAGGAAACACTGATGGAGATGGGCCATTCCTCTGCCCACCTGAACTGTTCCTATACCACATATTGGTAACACAGTCAAGCTTTTAAGTCTCAAGGAACAGGAGCAACAGTTTAATTTTGCCAGTAAAACTACCCTATGTTTTAGGCTGACTAAATCTTTTCCTTGTCTTCAACAGATATTAAATTCACTTTCAAATTATCCCTTTTCTTGGAATTGGTGTAGATGTCATTAATCTAAGGAGAGAATTTTGTCACAGCTGGAGTTAGTAAGCATCAGCTATGGACAGCAAAAAGAAGTAATTCTCAAAAGCTTATGTGCAGACATTCTGGCACCTAAATGCAGACTAAACTATTTCTATACTGTCCTTTCAATCTCACTGTATTTCTTATATTTAATCAAAATAGCTTTAGTTTTCTTAATCTCTTGATTTGTAGGACTACTTGTGTCTCTAATGTCTTCATTTGTGTCTATGTTATTAAGTTGCCCAATAATTTTACTTCAAAGAATAACCAAACCCACAGAGGCCATGAATCCTCTAATTACAGAACCATAGAAAATGCTCATGCCAGGGACTCTAGGGACTTCTCTTCTGTCCCACAGCAGGATCAGATCTACCTGGCAGCTGCCTGTTAGAGCTGTTCATAAAAGCCCAAGTGATAGAGATATCACACACTTCCAAAGAAATAGTACATTATCTCTACCTAAGTGTTAAGCAAAACTAAGTAGAATCTACCTTATTGCCATTCAAGTTCTTTATTTGTTTTCGTATCAAAACTTGAAACCACATTATTCTTTCTACTTTGTAGTAGTTTTATAGATATTAAGGAAGGAAATTTTATTCTCTCAGTCAGAGAATTTAGCTTTTTGAAAGAGCACTGTCACTACTAGAAGACGAAAGGAACGTATTTAGACTTTCTGGGAGCTCCAAAACACTGGTTTGTTTCCCAGCATATTTGACACAGCTGTTTCTACACCAAGCATTGTGTAGTGACCAAGTACAAATGACATAATTTGTCTCACCCATGCCAGAATTTCAGAAGTGACTCACTGGCCCTTTTCCTTCTATGCAACTTAGAAATGAATAGCTTCTAGTTTGTTCTTAATTGGGGTTACTTGTGTACTGGTCCTTTGGCACAAGTCAGAAAAACATATTGTATGACAGCACTGGGGTCTCCGAGGAGCAGCTGGAACACCTATGAGCTGCAATATGTCTTCTTTCATTTAACTCTATTCTTTTTCATTCTGGTCAATATAAGGATCAGGACAGGGAATTCATGGATATCAGAGAACCTTGTGCTGGCCATCAGAGCACAGAAAAGGACTGCTTGGGGAGAACATAAGTACATCAACGTATTTGTACACCCTGCAGTTGAAATTACATGTACAAGAGTGAATCTCTCTGATTTCCTATGTTGTGATTTATGGTACATGTCATTCTAAGAATGTTAATGATGTCAAGCCTTTCAAGAACCTAAACAACAAAGAATAATTACCCTGACTGTTTGTAATCCAACCCAACAGATGACAACTTCCTGACAATAAAATGCTCTCTTTGTAGCTATGAATATGTACAGCTAACAGAGAGAAAAACTGTTCTCAAACCCTGTCCAGTGTTGAAACAAGCCAAATCATGTAAATAGAGAGACCGTATCCTGTAAGAGTCAAAACACAGTCATTGGCTTCCATTCCACACTAGCAAGAATTAGCATGTAGTGTTCTTCTCACAGAAACAATGCAAGAATTAAAACCCAATTGCATCTCAAGAAATTGCAGCAAAACACCCACATTGATCAGGAAAGATAGCAATAGCACCAGTGAATCAAATTCAGTTACCCTGAAATTATTGGCAGTTACTCAGCTGCAGAGCCAGGTTGCAATCCTTACTTATAATCTTTTAAAAATTGAGCATCTATAACTTGCTGCCCGATAAAACTGTGAAGCTTTAGTCTGTTAATAAGATGAATAGTGACCTGGAGTTTGAAAGAATAATTGCTTTGCAAAGTTTAAAGGAATATTGGTTAAAGGAAGACACCTGCTTTTTAAAGACAAGCATTTTGATGTTATGGTCTTTCAGTCAGAACTGGGAGTATATTGAATGAGCAAGGAAATATCCCTAAATAAATGCTTGATATGTGCACTAAATTTAGGGAAGTTTGACTAGGAGTACCATTTGTATATAACACTAATAGAAATACCATCATGCTGCACTTCAAAGGGAATTTTGAAATACAGGAATTGCTATTGTAAATCAGGATCTGCTATTACTTTTCCTCCTATTGTGACTAATGAAACTGCTTTGGAGAGGAGCACAAGAATCCAGCAGTTCTTTTAGCCTCACTGACATCTGACAGTGCTAAGTTTTACTGTTCATTGCTTTATTGCTCTGGCACAAAAAAAAGGAAGAAAAAAAGCCATTCTAAAACCAATGCTTTCCAATCTACAAGAATGTTCTTGCCCATGTGTTATAGAAAAGGTGAAAAGAAACACAGATGGGCTATTTCAGAGCACACCACTACAAACACACCAGTCAGACCCTTCCTCTTCAACAGTCACAGTCCTATCTTCCTCTCACAGGTGTCTTTCTGGGGCTTGAGGTCACTTTGGTCCCCTTTCATTTCCTCATAATGCAGGCACGTGGCTGCAGCAAACTTAAAACATTACAAGCTCAGTATTACTTTCTGGCCCTTTCTTTAAACACCTACACAGGTAGTTTGCTTCTGTGATTGCTGCTTAATACTGAACAAATAATTTCATTATTTTCATTGAGTCAATGATACTTCATGTTTTTCCTGTTTTACAGCCAATTTACATGATTGGCTAAAATTATTCCTTCCACTGCCTGCTACTGAGCATTTGACAATTGTTCCACGTGTTATCATGGTGCCTATGACTTCATTTTGTATAATCAAATCTTCTGCAGTCTTCTTTAATGCTGTGCATTTCACAAAGCATTTTGAAGCTTCTGTGCCAGCCCTCTGCCCCATTCAACTTTCTTCCTTCAGTTTCTTCAAAATGTCAAGTTCACAGGAGCCATCTACACTAATCCTGAGATAGTTCTTTAAACACCAGTTTCAATTCACTGCCAGCTATCTGCATCCTGTTCCCTAGAGTATCTTCATTCTGTTTCTCATACTATGCAGCATTTATGTAAAATAAAATATGCTGTGCTAAGGTTTGCATTCAAATTGTCAAAATATAGCACCATTCCTCACAACTTCAAAACTAAGAGGAAGTTTGAATATGACCATTTTAACAGCTTAGAAAACTACACATAGTGGTCTTTATTCACAGCACTTTAGAACGTGGAAAGGTGTCTGCAGACTCCCAGAAAGCTCTGTGAGGGCAATCACCCCCTCTCCAGCAGCTGTTTCACTAGTTTGTTATTAAGCAACTGGACTCTGCATCAACACTTCTCCTGCTTTGCTCCTATAACTTCAGATTACTTTCTTCTCTTTATCCTTGTTTACATCAGAGAAATTACTTACGGCTAGTTCGGATGGATGCAATTGCAAGCTAAGTGCAGACTGTGCCAGATTAATGCCAGTTCCCAAAATGGTTCTGAACATTTTGTCTTTGTATATTCTGGCAGCAAACCCGCATTCATCTGGGATTCTACTGCAATACCAGTGACATTTAATATCAGCAAGAGATAATTTTCCTAGTATAAACATGTTTCTTTTTCTTGCCAGATATTAAACTTGTGTCATTCATAATACTAGGAAAAGCCACTTTGCCACAGAACTCATGGGAATATTTTTGACTCGAACTCATTTTGCCTCCCTCTGTTGAAAGGTTTGAAAAGAAGTCAATGAAATAGAAGGCCAAATTTCTCAATGGTTTAAATCTGTGCATGGTGTTGATGGTGTTGATAAGGACATACATGAGTATGAAACGCATTTTAAATTCACATTTCTGTTTTTCTTTTATTAATGCAATATGTTATGGTCATCTTAATTCTAAAGTCATACAAAACTTCCTTTGGATTAGAAGTCAAAACCCTACGAGCGTGCAAAACCTCTGAAAATGCACTTGGGTGTAAGAGCCAATCCACGTTCACATTCTCAACCACAGAAAATTTCTAAGAAAATGCCTACATTTCTAACACTGGTATTGTGATTCTGTAAGCAAAACTGAAATCACCACTGCAGACAAGATTCTACAACTGTAGTTATTATTAATTCCATCTCTCTTCTCCTAGTAGACTCTGAACAGGTTGGAGAAGAGCTACTGAAATAAAAGCCTCGCTTCTTAGGTTCACAGTACTGACGTGGTGATAGTTTTAGCAGAATCAGGCGATGTCATGTGAAGATAAGGTTGTAGTTTGCACCTGAAATGAATGTGCAGCTGTGTCCCAAAACTCCCATAGCTACGTTTGTCCTCCTCTGATCTTTTAGCTCAGTAAAAACACTGATTGGCATTTATCAAGATATCACAGCTTTGCACCAGTCTGAAACCTATGAGCAACCCTAAGTTATCAGTGGAAGGCCTGTATGTAGCAGCCAGAAAACCTAAAGCCTGTCAAGCTTTGAGCTTGATCTGGAAGTTCCTTTATAAATTTTTCTTTCTTCAGTACACAGCATTGTATTAAGAAAAACATGAGGGATTAAAAAAACAAGTTAAAAAACCAAAATCAACACACAGTTACCACATGCATGGAGAACTAAGGAATGTCAAGTTAATTTCCTTACCCAAACTTGTCACAGCTGCTTGGCTATTTTCAACTACAAATAACAATAAATAATCATGGTGAAATTAATGAAACTGAGTTAATGATGACTCATACATTTTCTAAATCCATTACTAATAGATAAGTAAATGTTACTTCAGGGAAACACGGACGAAAAGAATGTTTGTTTCAAGACAAAAAAAAAGCTTAGAATTGCTAAACACTTTAAAATCTTGAAAGTAATTTTTTGTTGAAGAGGACTAATAAGAGGAACTGTAAGACAGGACAATACAACTGGAAATCTAATTCTGCTCCTATTAACAATAGAAAATAACAGACCTCAGGACTTCATCTGGTGCAACACTGTTTCAAAGCCCAACTGACTGACGCTGGATCAGGTTGCTCAGGGACCTGTTTCCAAGGCGACAGAAAAACAACCAGTATCCACCATTCAAGTGAGTCCTGGGAATGAGCTGAGTTCAAGCAGTTCTTTCCACCTTTGCTATCACACATGAATTACTGCTTTCCCAGAGTGGGAAAACTGCCATTATCTACCTGATCAGAATTGGAAACATGACAATTTTTTTTTCAGGTATTAAACTAAAATTATTTTCTTCTTTCAACAAAGTATCATCACATCCTTGGGAATTGCACCAACAGTACCAAATGTTGATATCTCTATTAAAGATCTCCAAGTATAATTGTACCTGAGGAACAGTCTGCTTTGATAAATATGAAGATATGGTAACTATTAATAGAAGTGTCAAGTACAGTGTAAAGACTTGAGTGTGGGTTAATGAGCCAAAATACTCAGCTCTCCTCCCTTCTTGGCCAGGTAATTAGTGTGTAATCCTAGTCAAGGTATTAGAGTACTTAAGAGTCATTCACCGATTTTGAAATTGAAAATCTAAATACTGTGAAACTTCAGGTGTTGAACAACTGGCATGGTAGGAGAAGGGAGCACAACTGATACTGCCTCACAGCCAAGCCCCAAATATGTCACGAATACAGCTTCTGGAATGCCTCGTACCAGTACCTGCAGCAGTCAAGAATGTTGGTATGTTCATAAGAGTTTACTCCTGACCTATGGTCTCCACATGTTCACTTCACAGTTACTCCTTTAAAACTGAGGGGAGACTACCAAGAGTATTACAGATATTTAAAGAACAAGTTCCACCATTATGGATTTGGCTCTTAATCTCTAGGATACTTAAAATGGAAGAAAAAAATTCTTTACCTTCTTGTTGATCACTTCAAGGGGAATGCCAGACAGAATTAAATAACTCTTTTTGTCTCTCTCCATTTCTTCTCTAATGCTTGTCCAATCTGATCCTGTCTAAGCAACAATAGAAGTAGTTGCAAAAGGACTGTTGCTGTTATGAACAACTGTCACTATGCTTGAGAATAACAACAACCTACTACCCAGTGCGAAGAAAAATGCTCTGTGAACGTTTAGCAGTTACCTGAATTATTGCTTGGCTCTAAGAGCAATGTTTGGTTGAAAAAAAAAAAGAAAAATTACCACTACAATTTTAATTACACATTAATCTCCCACATAATTTATTTTCCATTTCCTTGATTCTTACAGAGATCAGTGCTCTGAGTCATATTTCATCCACAAGTCTAGCATTTGGAGTATGCAAGCCCTTCCAAGGGAGAGTTCCAAAAGCTTTCCGATGTTTTGGTCCTACGTGCTGTGCTCACAGGCAGCCTTTAGCCCTGCTCCCAGTGCTCTTGGACAGCTTCCTCCTGAACAGAGTCGAGATTCTCAGAGTACCTGCCACTGCCCAGGCAGCAGATAGTGAAATCACACAGACGTGCCTGATGTTGGACACAACGTTCCAAGTGTAACAAAATAACCCCAACCAGCACCTAGCATGCTTTTTGTTGTTTCTTACTCCCCCCGCCCTGTAAAATATCTCAAATTTTATAAGATAGCAGGACTTATGGAAGGACATGGAAAAGACATTACTGTACAGTATTAAACACACCAGTGTCCATGCACACATATTTATGCTTTTAAAGAAAAAAGCTAAAAGAATACTTTAAGAGTTAAGAGGAAAACCTTTCTAACTTCTTAAAAATAGATTCCTTTACACTCCACTTTTCTTCTTTCACATCTTTTCTTCTTTTTTCATTTCATTAAAAAAACCCTAACCAACCAAAAAAACCCAACCACAACTAAAAAATCCCAAAGAACTCTCTGAAGGTTCCCTGAGGCACAGAGTAAGCAAATAGAACAAACTTTTTCTTCAAATCCTGGAAGACAAGAAGAAGTGAATCTTTGTAAGTGACAACAATCATATGAGCAATTTTTGAAAGGGGGGAAATAAATAAATAGGTTTATCTCGTAGAAATGTTATATAGTGAATTTCATGTCCTATAAGAGGTAAAAATGCAACAGAGTGTCTCTGAAACTTTCTATTGCAGGGAAACAGAAAACTAACAAACAGAATTTTAAAAATCTATGGAACATCAGAATTTCAGGACTGACTTTGCCTCTTTTTTTTCTTCACACTTCCAATATCCAATCTTACTATCTTTGCAAGATAAAGATAAGTCTATTACTTTTGGGACAGGACCCTTATGAATATTACAGGTTCTCATACATACATTCAGATAAAGGTTTTAGGGTTACTGTGATGCTGCTTTACCTTTTCCTGGAACTGGCACAATTTACTCATTTACTAGTTGTCCAAATGGGACAATAAATCAATCTCATTCATTTCTTGAAGCCTCCTGAGAGGTTACAACATATTTAACAGTTCTTGAAACTTTGCTTGGAACTTTTCAGGTAGAAGCTCTGGAATGAAGAATTTGGAAACAGCTGAAAATCAACAGTAAACTCAGGGAAACCCTACTAAGCAAATCATCCTCAAGAAAAAAGCTGCAGTTCTGCCTTTCCCATCCACCTGCCAGGCTCAAACAACTGTTGGATGAGAACTGCAGTATTCAGGGGTATGAACTTTAGCATTTTTTCTGTCCTTCATTGTTGTTTCACTGAAGATGTAGCTTCAAATCTGGTTATGGATTTTAAAAAAAGAGAGATTTGTGAATCCCATTGAGGGAAAAAGAGATGGCAAACACAATGACTTATAATCCAATGAAAGAACTGTAGAATGGTGGAAGTCTACACATCAGAGTCATCATACTTACCTGAAAGAAAATTGCAATGGCTTCCAAGTGACATGTCACAGTCATTGCCTATTGTGTGGTCTAAAGTCCCATTGCAAAACTAGTTTTTCTCTTTCTTTCATGAGGTTTTCTGAGTTTCTCCCAGTGTCCTAAATGGCCTATATGTCTGTTTAAAAACATTGTCTTGGGTTATTAAACTCTGCAACTGTTTGGCCCCTGGTTCTAAACAAAACAAATCAAATACTTTTCTCAAGCACTGTCAGTACTTTTAAGGAAATAAACTGCTCTCCAATCCCACCAAAGAAGAGAATATTCTCTCTCTTGTGGTTTCAAAACTGAAAAGGAGTAGAATAAATCTATATCCTCCATGTGTATCATGTATATCAAAAAGTGGTTCTGCTTTGGTTTTTGTTGTTGTTGTTGTTTCTTCTTATTCTTGCAAAAACAAGGCTGAATGTAGGACTGGTTTTGAGATTTAAGAGAGTACTTAACATCCATTCCACAGTTAAAATTTCTTTGCTGAACTTCAAACTCTGCTTTGGGTAATCAGCTTTATGAAACACATACCTGTTGTGTGCATACAACATAGTAGTGCCCTAACCTGCTAAGTCTCTTTTTTTTTTAAGGAATATCAACAGGAAAGAACTTTTCCAGTGTGGAAAAGTTGCATACTCTAAAAAAAATGAACAATTGCAGTGAGTTATCCAGTGAGTCATTAACTTAATTAAGCTAAAGAAGCAACTGCAGCACAGGATCCAAACAAGGAGAAGTGGATGTAATTTTCTCCTTCCTCACCTTTCATATCACAGATTCATACATATAGATGGTCCTGTATGACCAGGTTCAAGACAGTTTATTAAAACAAAAAGGATTGAAAGTGACTCGTACCAGGGTGAACAAGCCCAACCCAACCAAACAGTCCAGAGTTCAGGACTCCTGGAAGCAGTGTCTCATTTCAGACTGGGAAGTATTTTAATGCTTTGCTGTTTAATGTTAGAGTAGGAATGTGGATGAAGTGTGACAGGTTTTCTACCTCAGAGATGCTAAAAATCTAAAATCCCCACTCTTTGGTTCCTGTCATCATGAAGTTTAGTGTTGGACTTCTCCTTTATAACACCAACAACAGAGGCAATTCCCAAATGCCACCAGCTTGAGCCACCAATGTAACATGCCTCCCACTGCATCAAGATCTGCTGTCTCTAGTAGCTTCGTTCTTTTTAAGGAATTGAATATTTAAAATACACAATTAGACAACTCTGCTAAATATCTGAGCTAACACTCAATGAAGGTAAAGGCAGTAGTTCACACCTCCCACTGCTGTTACAAGCTCTGTGCAAACTTCTGTATGCATCACCTACATCCAACTTCACATACTTGAGATTTTCTTTGATACTAAAACAGCTAAGGCCTAACTTTCTTAAAAGAAAGAATATCAAAGCTGAGACTGAGGGGAACATAGAAATCTCAAAGATTTGAGAAACGTCCTGGCCCTTTTCAATTCCAGATATAGATCAAGCAAACAAGACACAGACAGAAAGGAGCTCTCTGCAACACTGTCTGTGCTTAGATTCTTGTGAAAGCAAGGCATATTTTTAGCACTTGCACCTCCACTAATAATAAAAACAGAGCACTAGTAGTGTTGTATTTTTATCACACAGTGTCCAAAAAGGCCTGGATGCTGCAGAGTCAGCCAAATTTCAGCAATGCAAAAACCAGCTGCATTCTCCAGATGTACAGTTGTAAGGACAAAGTTATGGAGTATCAAACCCAGCAGCAATGTGCTTTAAGTAACTGCATGTAACCCCACATGCAGGTACATTAGAAGAATGAGGATCAAGATTGCTATATGTTGGTCATTGATTTTAGTTGCAGTCCCAGAGAAAAAGAGTTCAAACAGAGCTCAATGCCAATGAAATAGCATTTAAATACTTATTTAGTGTAAAAACTTCTGAAAATCTTGAGACAACATATTGCAAGGACAACTCCCCACTTCTGGATGAAAATACAGCTTTCTTAAACAAGACTAAAGATTTTTGTCTCCATATCAAGACTGTTGGCCAGACCACACTGGAATACGAGTAGATGTTGATGAGAATACAAAGAAATCAATCAAAAAATGAAATTTAAAAAAAGGAGGCCAGAAAAATGTATGAACCTGTTTGATCTATAGCCTAAAGCTCAAGTCCTGCCAGAGAAAATACCTTTTTGTTTTTTAATCTTTGGAAGAGGCATAATGGAGTAACAGCAATATTTTCTATAGAGTAAATGGTCTGTTTAAGAAACATTTTAGGCCAGTTTGAAGATTCTTTGCATGTTTGTCTCTGATTTTCCAAGCCACCACCTCACTCAGGCTTTTCAGATAGCATGTCTTTGATTTGCACAGGTTTGGCTTAAGGTCAGCAACGTAACGATCTCGGCAAATCCTGAAATAACAGATCACCCTTTTAAATCCCATGTGTGAGGAAGACCCCGAGCAATGCTGGCAGGTGAGAGAATGATCTCGCAGTCACCACTAAGAGATGCGTAGTCCTGTTCTGTCCTCAGACACTCATACAAAAAACCAGCTCAAACCATAAACTCCCACCAAAGGAGAAGAGGTGTCTCAGCTGGACCCTTCCCTGCTCCATATCTGGAAAGGGAACAGCAGAGCAAATTTCCACGTGCTTGGCATTTACCAATAGAAGGTTTTCTGGTCATATCTGAAGAGCTCCAAGGAAAGATGTCTGTTGGCAGCCAGCTGCTGTCACTCACAACTTCTCATCCACTAGCACTGCTTTTCAAATTAGGACTGGGGACACTCTATCCAGCTATGCCACCTTTTATCTCTGCAGAAAAGATCTGCCAACTTCTCAGCAAAAGCAGCAGATGGGAACAAGCTGCTGCCACAACAGAACAATTGATCTAGTTTGAATTTCTCTTGAGCTTATCCACTCTAACACAGAACAGAACTATGAAAATGCTTTTCAAGAAATGTATTAACCCTTTAAAAGCAGTGAGAAAATAACTGCTCCTCTAGAAAACACAAAGATGATGAGTGCCACAGACTTGCATTAAAGCTTGAACACTTACTGGTTTTCATAAGAGGCAATGCTAGGAATGTCTGGGAATGTCTCCGGTGGAGGACCAGGAAAGAGACCTCATGTAGCAATGATTATCAGCACTGCTCATAAAGGATCTGTAAAGGGCCTACCCTTTCTAAGCTGAGACAGGTATTCATAGATAGATACACCTATTCTGTGTCCTTTTATACCGTGATCACCAGGCATTCCTAAAGTAAATAAAGGAGTACCAAACACTCAACAGTGATGTAAATTCCTGAGCTGAAACAGGCCAGAGGTATCCTCTTCTGACACAGTCTGCAGAAAGCTGCCTTCTGGAATGCACTGGGAGAGCAACCAAAGAGAACAGTTAAAGAATGTTATGAGAAAAAGACAAATGTTCACTGAGGTTGGGGTGCACATATTTCTCGCTCAAAATTATAGAGACCTGCCAAACTCTACAGACTTGAAATCAAAGTTGCAGTCCTGGCTCCCAGCTCACTCGTGCTTGTGTCTAGCTCTCCTTTACTCCACTGCAGCTCTGTAGGCCTCCCTCCACTCCACAGCACTGTGCCCCAGAGCCAGCTGGTTTGACAAATTCCCCATGTTCTAGAGGAGCCTTCAAAAAAGCTGATTTCTGAATTTCAGACTGCCATTACAGTCCCTCGCTATCTCATAGCCCAAACTCCTCTACTCTTGCCACCCAACCACTCTTCCTCCTCTCCTCAACAGTTTCAGAGAGGTAAAAATAGGAAGACCAAAATTACAGATTTTGAGCTAGTTTTCTCATTATCTCTATTGCAGCCAGAAAAATAACTAGTTCCTTCACCTCTGTATGATAAGAAGTGAGTCTAAACTTCTAGATGCAGCTGCAAGAATCCATGGCCTTTCCAAGCTCCTTCTATGGAAGAAATAATACAATTTACTACCAATGCAGGCAATCATTTCTCACATCTGAAAGTAGATGCAAATTTTCCAAGAATCCCAAACTTTCCAAAAAACATTTTCCAGGAGATCATCCTGGAGTTTGCCCTTGCCAAAATCTTGATCCCAGTATCACAACTCCTGCCAAGAACGTGTTGTACCACTGAGCTCTAATTCTCTCTGATGTGAAGACTGATGTCATCACACAATGCTTGAACAAAGGAAAGTCCACCAGCATCTGACATCATCCTACTTTAGTCCAGAATTAGAACAAGAGAAACAGTTATTGCCACAGAGTTCATCTCTAGAACATTCTGTAAACCCTTCTGAAGAAATATACTTCATGAAAGAAGTGGTCTTGAGCACATCACAAAACTGTCTTTTGAACAGTTAAGGAAATAATCCTTTGAAAGCTTTCTCCAAAAGAGATGAAAATATTTAATCCAAAATTTTGAAATAGTTTTTATTTGAGGTACTAAAGACAATTTCCAAGAACCTACTTAAAGCTTTAAAAGATTTTTAGCTGTACTGTAAAATGTCATCTAAAAAAAATTAAATGCTGCAAGATCAAAAGCCAAAACTTGGCAATCTTATAGATTTCCAAATGCTTCTGATTAGAAATCACTGAATTGATAACATTCTCGAA
This sequence comes from Orthonyx spaldingii, assembly GCA_013397795.1. Taxonomy (NCBI): domain Eukaryota; kingdom Metazoa; phylum Chordata; class Aves; order Passeriformes; family Orthonychidae; genus Orthonyx; species Orthonyx spaldingii. Next base: position 1,729,422 of record VZTJ01001826.1, read on the forward strand.
CAAACATGTATGAAGGAATCAAGAGTATGAGACTCCTCTAAATCAACAAATATTTCAAGGAGATATTAAATATTTAGCACATAGGCTCACACAAAAATACCTACTTTCAGCGCATTTTATCTATCACAAATTCCACACATGCTACAGGTGTAATGGGCAATTTAAAAGACCCCAACATAGTGGCATAATTTCTCTCTAGAACATAAAACAAACTAGTTTAAAAAATAAAAGTAAATAAACCTGACCTGTGACTGTCACAGGGGAAAGTGCTGGTTAATTGAGTCTGCGTTAGTGGCAGACAAGTTATGGATTCTCTCATCTGCTGCTTCAATTGAAATGAAAGCAATAAAAAATTCTTTTAAAAGAGCCAGGAAAAAAAATCCCACTGAATTTCACATTCCATGTGCTAGAACTACTTTTTTCCACACTGACAGGTGCCTGTACCCCCAGCACTCTTCTCAGCCTCTCCACAAAACACAGCTATGTCACTTCAGCTTTACACCAGCAATTAATGCCAATTAAGCAACAGCCTCCCTGTAGCTCTTTCCCACTGTAGAGGTCAGGAAAAGGAAAAAGCTGCCTGTGCTTGTCTTCTCTGGGCCAAACACTGAAGCCACAAACAATGCTAACAGTATTTTCCTTAAATAACGACAGAATACACTCCAGCTTGGAAACAAAGGGTGGGGAAAGTGAGAGCCTCCTAAGTGGAGTATGGGAGGGGAAATTAAGAAGTATTTGGCTTCTCATAACAGTTCTCACACCTCTAAAAATACACAAGACTGTTCACTCTCTGTAGCTGCCCCACACTTAATACACAGTACAGATGAGATAAACAGCACCTGGCTCCCCTAACACCTTTGTCAGCTCATTACCAGATATCTAATGCAACTAAGTGTTTTTCTTTCACTTTTGCTCCTGTTAAAATGTAGGTCATGAGGGGATGATCCTCTTCAAGGCATGGCTTTTTATCTTATGGTCTCCTCTGAATACCAATTTGGAGGAATTTGACAAGTGTAGTTTATAAGAAGGTGTCTCTGGAATAAAAACTGAGAGCCAGTCAGTAGTAAAGGTCCACAGATGTCTTATAATAAATATTCTTAATGTGAGAATCTTTACAATTGACACTCATCTGTTACACTGAAAGACATCAAAGACATTCACAGATCACATACTGAGATGCACATTATCAAAAGGCTAGTTTTTGCCTGCAACACGACAAAGTTTGTTGAAGTGAGGTGCTGATGGAAGGTGTGAAAGTGTGAAAAATGACTGATCTTAGATTGCAACATATGTTGATTGAATTTGGAAACTACCCTGAGCACACTTACATCTATTAAAGTACTTTCCTGACACAGCCTCTAGTTAATCCCTGAGTGAACTACAGCCAGCAACATCAAGTAAGGGCAGAAGTTCAGTACCAACAAAGAAGAAAGAGCAAATAATACAACTTTCTCAGACCACTTGTGGTTCCTTTTTGGTTTCTTCTGTAAGCATCAATGACACACACATTCACGCAATTTAAAAACCAATCTTAACAACAAAGGTAAAGGATCCTACACATCTCTGAAGCAATTTTTCATTTAAATAAATCTGAAAATACTGAGAATGATACTCTGCAGAATGTATGAAGAATCTGTTCAACAATTGAACACCCATACTATCTATGAATGACCTACTTTCTTTACAGTTGCCCAGCATGTAACAATCTCTGTACAAGAGACAGCAGCTGCCTGCAACCAGTGAGCTCAGCACCAGAGAAATGGTTGTGCCTAACAAATGAGATATCTTGGTTATTTTGACATGTTTAACACATGTGTTTCTGGCTTGCCATCAAGAACATTTAACATATTTTGCAACACTTTACTACTCACAGCTGGATGCTATTGCACTGCTTTGAGTGAAAAAGCAGTTATCTACTGTCTAACAGTATCAGCTCCAATCCAGTCTCCCACCCTATTCACATGACACCCTCCCCCTTTGGCAATAAATGCATTCAAATCAGCAAAGGAGAGAACCTGTGTGCCAGCCCTCAAGGTCTCCTCAAACGTGACAAAAGGACTTACTGATCTAGATTTCACTGAAGTCTAGAATGATTTGAGGCATGCAGTTCTCATTTTGGAAGCCTAGGACACTCAGATTTTACCCCCAATCCATCTAGAACCCATGTTTGTTCATCTTAAAGTGGGCTGCTTCTGTGGGCTCTCACTGGCATAGAACACACTGGTTTGAATCACATGAGAGGAAAGCAGACAACAGGTGGGAAGGATGGAGCTTGTCTGTACAAATCCAAGCTTTTGCAGACATCAGCATCTGGAAGACTATCTGCACAGCCTTCATAGGGAAAGAAAAAAAAATGAAAAAACAACTCCATTGAAAAAATAGGCATCTAAAATAAATCAGATGTTTTACGCTGTAGAAGTGTCTATTTTCCTCCAGCCAGTACAGAATCTAGATGACTGAGACCCAAGACACAACTGTCATCACCAGATATATATAAAACATTCTCACTCAAACCACTGGGAACCTTGCAACAACTTCAACAGCAGCAAGGTTTTAGCTCACAAAGGTTATCCAGTTTAGATTTCCCTGTTTTGATTATGCATCCTAATAAAGAGCATAAATCAATGCAAATACCCTTTAGAATCTTCAGCAGCATGTCAGCTTGCATTTAAACCTTGCATTAGTACATCTGCAGAGGGGACTTACCCACAGCTTCATAGATAACTCTGAGAGCTCCAACATGACTATTTTACCCAGGATACAACAGCTGTATGAAGCTTAATATACTCTATTGTCAGTGCTGAGTTAGAAAGTGAAAAAACCTGTACTCTGTGCTTCTTTCATCACTCTTCAGAATGATTTCTTTATTTTATTAGGAAGCATAGATCATTGAAGCCTAATGTAAATAGGCAGTAAATGTGCTACATACCCATATAGAACACAAACCACAGAACACATTGTATCACAGTATAATTTCTGAGTGTAATATAATAGCTAATCAACTAACTCAGCATTTTTTATCACTGTAGTCACAGCTTCTCCACATATTGCAATGATTTCTTTTATTGAGTGTGACCACTGTTATTTGCATGACCAAGTAAGGTGTCTATATTATGTGAGCATGTAGGACAAACATGACATTCACAGCCACAATTTCTTCACCACTGTAGTCAGAATTAAGTTTACAATCTCTTGTCTAATGATATATTACAAATAGATGGAAGCCATTATCATGGCAGGATATCTTCTCCTGTGCTGTTAAGTGTTCAATACTATATACAGAAAGGCTTTTCATTATTACCTGTACTCTTGAAAGGTATCATTCTTGCTGTTTTGAAAAAGTTAATGCTGTTTATGTTATCCATGTCTAGAATTCCAGAAAGAATGAACTTATTTATGACCTGCTCAGTGTTCATTAAAAGTTCCAGTTTTGTTAAGTGTAAAATGGAGTATTGCTAATTGGAGGATTTAACCTCTGGAATACCCACAGTACTCAAACAGAAGTGAAAGGAATAATTTGAAAGTGGAAAGTGTCCAAGTAATGGATGTAGTGATACACCAGATACCATGCACTGCATAAGACCGAAGATTGCACACAAGATTCTCCTTAGCATGCAAGTACCTACCTGACTGGGAAGATTGCAATAAAAGGTGGGATGATGCATTGTCATGCCATTAACCAACACAATACACCACCAAAAAATCTGATTCTGCTGTCTTGATTATTTTATACTGTACCAACCAACAAAGCCCACAGCAATCAGGAAGCCATCAGCCTGGATTTTCCAAAAAACTGGATAAAACAGTTACCCATAAGGGCCTCCTCAAGCCAATGTATCATTGGTAAGGAATACGAGGTTACCTTGTTCAAACATGTTCCTTGGGCATGTCGGATGCTTCTAATGTTGGATCTGGTATAAATATTCTAACTTTCAGTTTTCTGCTTTTTCATACGCTCAGTGTACTCACGTCAGTCAATTCTGTTTCTGCTTGTAATACATCTATCTATAACTGAAAAAACCCCCACCAGAACCACACAACTTAAAATTTGAGGAGTCACTTTTTCCCCCCATTAAGACTTCTCAGTTCTTCACCAGCGTTTCCCGATGTTAGATCCAATCAGCAGAAGTGTCTGACCACTCCATCTGTACAGAAGTATGGCATACAAGGCCCAATACACAGCTTGTAAAGAAATGCTATTTTCACCACAGCAAACAGAGCAAGAGTTCCTCCAGATGAGCTTTTCCTTCTTCCCCTGAGAGCAGAAGCCTAGCAAAGCTTGCCAACAAAGTTAATACTTGGGTTGAATAAACAATCTCTTAGATTCAATTTTTTAGCTCATGCTCAAGAAAATCCAGCTGAGGTGATGTGTGTAAGAAGATACCTCTCAGCTTTCTGTAAGATTGTCTCAAGTCTGTGTAGCCCACACTATCTCCTTTTTAGTGTGCAAAAAATAAAACAGTTTATATTTACTTTGGAGTAAAAGCCACCTTATCAGACAGTAGAACAAAGTAATAGCCAGTCTCCTCTTTCCCACTCCTTGTTCTATACATGTGTAGAAAAACACCAAGACTTACAAACCTCCAAAAATCTGATGCCTCCAACTTAAAAAGAAAAATAATTTCACTGGAACTGGGCTTCAAGATGTAACAGAGTTTGTGTGATGTGGAAACAGAAAAACATCCAAGGAGTCTGTTTTTCTAATCAAACAAAATAGCTGCTATTGTAATTTTGAACACGCACGTGGACCTCCCAATCTAAATCATATCTTTATGAATATTGCTTAATAAGAAGAAACAGCAAATATTTGCCTTAGCTTCTTTAAATAAACGAGCTAACAAAACCCAATTCATCCTGATGTATCACTATGATAAAAAATGGCAACTGGAAGCATCATTGTCACTTTTACAGCCCATAGCTCTTGTTAAAAAGAAAAAAAGCATTCACTTGTCCTGAAATTATGGAATGTATACATAGATTGTGGAGTCACTACTGTTTCCACAATAGCCTAACTTAATCTGCAGATCTGTTTTAATAGGTTAACCTTATTATTTTTGTCATTATTTTAAGTGATTACATGATAAAAATACATTTGTAGCAGTGGAACAAGATAATTCACTTTTCTATAACGGAAAAGAGTTTTCAGCTATTTCTGGATTCAGATGTATCCCTTGGTCCCAGGCAGCGTGGCAGTGTTACTTACTTCTATGCTCAGTTAAAACCTCTTCCCAGTACCTTTTTCTTCCTCATAACTGACAGCATCAGCTTTTGGTTTGCATCAAGCGAATTTGTTCTCCCTGCTCCACTGTGGCAGCATATATGCAGCTCTATTACTTTTTCAGATCCTGTATAAAAAGGAATGTATGAAATACAGCTCCTCATCAGTCTCCTTACCAAAGATCAAATTTCAGTTGCATAACAAACAGTGATTCTGTATGACATAATGGGGCCTTCGTGCATGAGACAGCTAAACTGAAACTGAAAAAAACATCATACATCATTATCTGTCTTTGTCTGGACACAGAAGAAATTTGTCTCAGGAAATAAGTAAATTGCATAGATAATCCAAAAATCAATCAAAAAAGTTTTCAAAAGACTTAAAACAATATCTTTTTAACCCTCAAGATGATTTCTAGTTAACATATAGATATTTTGCAGTAATAGTTCCTGTCTTATGCAGAAGTCAGGCTATATAGAGAATCAGAGTCCATTTTGGATGGGATATCAGTGAAATATTAACAACATCAAAATTCGGTTTTATGCAGCATTTAAAGGCTTGTGAAGAAGAAAAGAACTGCCTTCAGACTGTAAGGTTTTATTAAAAGGTCCCCAGCTTCAATATCAATTGCTATTTTAACTCATCAATTTACCCCTGTAACCACATAAAGTTCATATATGTGGCACTCAAGTGTCAGACCGTCTAAGAATTGCTGCTTTAATGACCTTCAAATTTTTAGGTACTTGGGAACTTCCTAATAAGCAACTACAGGAATGTATCTCATGAGTCTGTATGAATTAACAAATAATTTGGGTAACCACATAAACAACATACAGCATGCTAACAATTTGAAGATCCTTCATCTGCTGAAAATCCCATGTATTCTTAGGTCTTACATACTTTAATCCTTTACTTTTCTCCTAAAAAGAATTAGTAAAAATGTAAGATCCTTTTTTTCCTACTGGTTTTATGTGAAAAGAATGTATGAGCCCAACATTAATCTTTTCTTCATTTATAACAGCTGCCTACCTACCCTCACTTCAGCCATTTAGCAATCCCATTATGAAACAGTTGCTGTTAGTGAAAAAAGTCCAAACTGGCAGCATTCACAGACCACTGGGAATACAGAGCATTTTAAGATATTTCTACAACTCCCCATCAATACTCTCTGGTTCATTTTTTCAAGACCCTACCTTAAAGGCTCAAACCAGGATTATGCTTCTAAAGCCTCAATATCAGAAAGTCTGGCTTTTCTCTTGATTTTCCCATGGAGGACTTCCTATTCCTCTAGACCAATACAACCTTCTTAAAACATTTTTTCCACTCTTTTACTGCTGCTGAATCTGATTCAAAAGAGGCCCATCCGTTCCAGCTACATCATCAGGAGAGCTCTGCACTTTCACACAGCTGCCGAGGTTTCTGTCCTCATGCAGGAGCTGGAATTGCTCCCCCCACCCCCTTGGCACTGAAATTATGTAAAGACCCAAAAATCTATTGCATGATCATTTCTGTACTGGCTGTTTCTCTAACACAAACTCTCCTTTCCTCACTTTTTGCAAGGCCCTAATTTGTTCCTTTAATAAAATGCACCATAAAACTTGAGAGCGCTATTTTCCAATGGAAAGGAAAGAATCCCATCAAATAAACTAATCTTATTATAGATTCCATGAAGCAGTTCAAAAAGCCCAGATAGGTGATTGTTTCTATTAAATTCTATCAGCTGCTGGAGCAGTTTCTTCAGGAATTCTAACACTTCCTTAGAATTTCAGTGACTTAACCTCCACTACATTCTGAAGTCTGAAAAGCAACTACCTGCGAGTGTAACATGAACCAAATGGAAAACTGCATTTAAAAGTACCCATGTCACTGTTAACCTGTAACATGCTCTGAAAAGGGATTCTCTGACAACTTAGGTGCACCAGCTTGACCTGAAAACAGGCAGACTGTACTCTCCAAAATACCTACGACCACTTGATTCCTGCTACTCATTCAAGGCTCAGAGAATTTGGTCTGTTCAGCCTGGCAGGAGTCACAGGAGACCTTAAAGCACCTTTCAGTGCCTCTAAGGGCTCCAACAGGGCTGGAGAGGGTATTTGAACAAGGGCATGTGGTGATAGGCCAAGGGGGAATGGCTTTAAATGAGAGAGGGAAGATTTAGATTGGATATATGGAAGAAATTCTTCCCTGTGAGGATGGTGAGGCTCTGGCACAGGCTGCCCCATCCCTGGAAGTGTCCAGGGTCAGGCTGGACATGGCTTTGGGCAATCTGGTCCAGTGGAAAGTGTCCCTGCCCATGGCAGGGCATTGGAACTAGATGGTTTTTAAAGTCCATTCCAACCCAAACCATTCCATGATTCCATGATTTTCTGGGCATAAAACCTCATTAAACTGTATCTGCATCTCTGCTTTGACAGAAAATATCTTCTAGATAGAGTTTAAAAATAAATTTACTTCTGAGCCATAGAAACCCTTGCAGGAAGTTTTCTTTACTTTCTCTTTTATAAATGAACCTAAGTAAAATAAGAACAATTTTAATTAAGTAAAAAAATGCACAAAGGTTTTGGATTCTTTTAGTTAAGATACAATGGAACTAAAAAATGAAATTTAAATGGCACAACTTTCTACCTGCATCTGAATGCTATCGGTGGGAATCAGCTGGGCTTGCTAACATTTCCTAATTTCAATTTCTAGGCAGAAGCTGGCAAGCTGTCTATTGTGGGAGTTACTGTACTATGGAATATGGGGTTTTCTACCCACAGTTGACTTCGGGGCAAGTTGTATCCCATCTCTTCATGCAGCATTAAGGAGAAGTCTTTTCTTTGCACACAGTACTTCTTTACAGTATCTGTGAAGGGTAAAAGTGATGAATTTATTTTTATTGATAATATGAATTTTTCACACAGTCACAGAAATTAATTACAACTGAACAGTAGTCATCAGTCTCCCTACCAAATGTAATGCATGCATTTTAGCTCATTTGATCTTGGCAAACCTCGGAAGTTAATAAGTTAATAATCAAGAAACAAAATAAATTATATTAACATATTTTAACAAAATAAAAATAAAGCTCAAGTGAGAATACCTTGGAATCATATTTTACCTATAACAATTCACATAACCTTATTAGTGAAATTAATGAAAAACATTTAAAACCAAGTTTGGCCAACTTGTCCAGTGGAGAATTAGGCTCATTAAATGTCAATATTCTGAGCACTCTCATGTGAAAAAGTGTTCTATAATCTCACAAATTAAACAACAATAATAAGTCTTCATCGAGTTCAGGGTGTAAAAATAATTTATTAGCTTTTGGTCATAAAAAAATTAGCTACTATCCTTGGTTTTTTTAAACAGTAGCAGTCAAAAAAGTGACAATTGAAAAGTATTCAATAAAAATAAGGCAAGCATTGTAAATTTGTTCTTTAAAAATCAATGCTGTAGCACTACAGAATCAAGGGTAGCAGAAAAAAATAAACAGGAACTTAGTAAAACAATCACTAAGTCATTTCTATGCTGTCACTTCAGTTAGGCAAGGAAGATTGGTAAAGCAGTAGCAAAGTAAACTTTTATTTCAAAACTATTAAGAGTTAATTAAGATCTAAAGGTATCCCTTTGGGGGAGGAAGTGAATTATGCCCTAGGATGCTAATTTTATATTCTATTGGTTTATGTTTGTAAAACATGGCAGAACACTGAACCCAAAGCTTGCGAGACAACACGCCTTGACTCTACGGTTTCTGATCAGCGATGCGCTGGAGGCAGAGCTTCATGTAGGAGTTTTTATTGCGGATTTCTAGCACTGCATCTCGGACAAGTTCAATGAACATCTGAGGCCAGAGCTTCTGCAAAGACTCATTTTTCATATTGATGTCAGCTGCTTCTTTCACTAAGTTCTCAACGTATGTCTGGCAAAATGTTTTTCTTTCCTTGATTTCCTGCATGAGAGAAAAATTACACAACGTATAAGAAAAAGGGGAAAAAAGGTTAAACAAGAGCAAATGTAAAAAAACCTCTCACAAAAATTGAATTAATTAAAGAACATAGCAATTAGCAGGCAGATGCTATTGTGTACTTTTTCCTCTTGCTTTTAAGCTGCATGGCCCAGGGTCTATTCAAGGTTTTATGAGTGTGGCCACAGAATCTTGGTGTATTCATAATATTTATATTATATTAAGTCATTAATTTATCTGAGATTAACTTTTAAGTAATTATATAAATATCTTTAAACTGTATTACAATTTTTATTGCTTTCTGGCATAGCAGTGAAAATTTACAGAAACTATTAAGCACTAAACTACTTTTCCTTCTCTCCCTTCCCAGAATTTCATCATTACAGTACAACAGTTGAAAAGTATATATTTCTCTACCTGCCCTAACAAGAACATTGTCATGGAAAAACATGCCAGCACTCATCCTTTTCCACAGGCACTCTGGCAGGTGCTGGTTCCTAGTGTGAATTACATTAGATACTGGAGTAACTGAACCTTTAAAAACAATAAAAAGATATTGTGCTTCGTGCAACTACTAGCTCAGCATTTTAGTAACTCAAACTGTATTAATCCCTGCTTCTGCAAAGTTTCTATAAAATGCCTTAAGCTTTGAACAATAAGTTATATTGGAGCTAAATATCTAACTAGTTTGAATGGTGACATTGTTAAAAATGTTGTATCATGCTTCAGGCCACCAAAACAGAAGTTTTCTTTAATGAACAATAAAGCTGAACAAACGCTTTACAGCAGTTTCAGCTAAAACTCCAAATTATTAATCAAAAAACCAAGACTGTCATGTTTAGCAATACACTTATTCAGTCCCATTTATTATGTTAGTTTACTGCTGCTGGGGAACTGGAAGGAGTCCTTTTTGCCAGGATGTGCTCTTGTGATATCCTGCAGTACCTGCTGCCACATGCACAATGCTAGAGCAAAGGACAAGGTGGGAACTGCTGCACTGGGAATAGAAAATAATGCATTTATTTAATGGACTATACAAATACTAAGCTTATTTTATTTTATATAGGGCTGGTTCCATGATACAGGACAATAGGAATACCTCAGTCTTACTCCATGCCATTCAAAGGTTTAAGAGCTACTATCACAGCTTTTGAGACTAAAATGTTTTCTTAATTTAATCTCTCCACACATGCAGTCACTGTCTCCTTTTTATGCTGTGGATCTGACATAACAAAACCACAATGGAATAACAGAATTCAGTGATTACTGGACTTGATTTAATTTCTTGCACTAGAGGATTTATATATTTCTACATAATCAAAAAGCAAACAATGGGACAAACGTGGGAAGCAGAGTGCATACAGTTAGAACTCACGATGATTGCTCAGAAAGGAGACTGTGGCTGAAAAAATCATATTCTCCCTGGGAACAATTTCCCTCTGCCCAAGCAAAAGAGTTAGCAGATCAGAAACACAAACTAAAATAAGCGTGACTGATGCACTTGTCTGAAACAAGTCAGCCTGCAATTTTATTAATAATTAACCCTAATACTTTCCTATATATTTATTTTCCTCTAGTTCATTTAAAAGCTAGGAAGCAGTTTTTTATTGCTACAGCCTGCACTATCTCATATGTTGTCTGAAGGTATTCTTCACCAATTCATTCTGGGAAAATCTAACATGTGCAATATACATTTTTCTTCCTAAAAAACCTGTGCTCACTCCATATGGCTTGTAGGTGAGAATGTATTTCTGAGACTTTGGCACTATTCAGGAACCACTTCACCAAAGACAGACACTGAGCATTTTCCAGTATTCTGAGAAAAAGATCAATTAGATGAAATGTTTGATCAGATATGTAAATATGTTAAGCAGTGATCTTTTAAAAACACCATTCTCAACAGCACGACTGAAACTCGATGTACAGATAAATTCAATGAGCAGTAGCCTAAGGTTACCTATTAGAAAATATAAGTATTTTGTTATGATATATTTTACCTCAAGCTTTTCCATATGAAAATCCTTTGTCATGTAATTCAACGTTGCTCGAGCTGTGCTTTCCCCTCCACTTCTTCTGTTATCACTACTTTCCTCACTCCCAACCCCAGATTTCTTTCCCTTTCCTTCCAGCAGATAATGGAATTGCTTCCTCCTGTGAAATGAGATTTACAGTCCTAATTGTCAAAAACTTTTAAGTGCAGATGTGTCTAGCTATTGGGGGGGGCGGGGGGGGGGGCGGCGGGTTCTCCTTTTGAACATTCACTTTGGAGCTTTGAAGTATAATGCATCCTCAAGTTATTCAAAATACATGTGACTCTACATGTCCCTTCATTAATTTGTCTCTAAACAATTGACTTTGATATCTATCACGTAGCATCTTCTAAACAGGAATTCTTGCAGCTTTAACTTTTATTAAGTATTCATCTATAGAAGACTAAAAATAGGGGGGCTTAAGTACCTTTTTTTACAGTACAACTCTTAAATCTGTTAACTATTAATTACCCACTACAAAATTCTCACTAAAAATAGGCAGTTCTCATCATGAAGGTCCACAAACCTTCACCAATCCCAGTACAAATGGAGAGTTGAACACACAGTTCATTTGTGTGCTTGTGCCTTTTTATCTCCTCAGCAGACTTCATACAAGTTCTGTGAAAACCTCTGACTACACGGACCAGGAGATGCTAACACCTGTGCATTATGCAGAGGACCTATCTTCTAGAAGATGGTATTTGTGAAATTTTTATCTTTTTGCCAAAAAGGATTTATCATGACAGTGTGCAAAAGAGTTAAACATGTTCTGGACAAACTCCAGTTCTGTAGTATCCTATTTGTATTTTACCTGGATTCTCCAAATAATGAAAGCATGCGATAATGGGGCAGCTCTGAAGATGCCACATATGCCAGAATGCCAAAGAGCCTTTCTGCCTTCACAAGATCGTTTTCAGTAACCTGTGAGGGAGTGGGAAGAAAAAAGAAAAAACAAATACATTTCAAAATTAGCACATTCATATTTCACTACAAATGTACATTGAGAATTAACTGAAATTTGTTATACAGAACACTGCACACAGATCTGTTGCAGGCACATCTTCAAAACACAGATTTGCTTTTACTGGCACTTCAAATGTTCTTTAGAAGAAACCAAATGTGGTACAGGTGCTTGTTTTATTTCCTGTAATTCTGAATATTTTAATATATATAAATGCTGCTCTGTGCATCATGATAGTCTTCATGAAACGAGGAATTTTATAAAGGTTTCTTACATTCATTTTCTGAAGGCCAGACATATTAATTTTGCTCCATACTGCATGCACTTACAGAAGGTCTACTGGAAAATTTCTGATTAAGTTATGCTGGAGAAACAGAAAGATTCTGGGCATGCACATGTGAAAAGATAACTTATAGACTCTCTTATTTTGGCAGCATCATGGAAAAGGCTTTCTAAAGGAAAGGCTTTAGAGGGAAAATTTTTTCTCTGCATTTTTCAGCTCCTGAAAATAAGTGTTCAGTCATTATATTTCTCTAAATGTCTACCATACTGTTGTTTCAACATTAAGTTACAGCTGTCTCTTTAAACTAACTTTCAGTGGTTAAAAAATATTCAGGATTCATTTTATACAAAATTGAAGAGTGTAAAGTCAGTGGAAGGGATTCATTCTTTGGTGGTAGTGGTTATTACTTTTTGTTTGTCTTGGCTTGTAATCTCTGGAGACCATGGCCTGTGTTTCTCCTACCCTCATGGCCAGACTATGAACTGAGTTCAACTGCCAAAAGTTCGTTGGCGAAGTTTCTGGACTCCTGACTTTGTACTGAGTGCAGAAGCAATCTTTATGATCATCTAAATCTGACCTGGATAACACTGGACAATGAAACTTACTGACTTCTTAACTTCTGGACAAAATTTCATTTCCATTCATCCTATAATATATTTTGGGAAAGCAACCCATTATTAAATACACTTCAATACTCACAATATTTACTAAGCACTTCCAGACAAACTTTGCATTTTGTATTATTCAAATGTGTGAGTTAAAAGGAATTTTGATCCACCTTTACAGACGTTTATTGTATTTTTATGTTTAGAGACTATAAAATCTACACTTGCCTAAAACATACTGCAACAGCATAATGCAGGGGTAAATTTAGTAAACATGTAGATCAGGAAATTAGAAATGTAAACTCAATTCCATTTCCACAGTGTCTGGAATTGTTCACTTTCACTTAAAATTAAATAAGTTTTACTTAGTAGCCTACTCAACCTTGCTGAACAGTCTGTAACAGAAGCAAGGTCTAAAACAAAGAGCACAGAAGGCAGCTAGGGAAACAAAGCCCAGAGCAGGCAGAAATGCCTGCTGGATAAATAAGTGATTTTAATGTATTTATTTATGTTAAGAGAAGCATAAGGACCAGGTCAACAGAGACAGCAATGCTGAATACACTCTGCAGCTCACAAAAACTCATGTTCTCTATCTTACTGCAGTGCATTGTTTGCTCCATTAATCACAAAAAGATTATAACGGTAGTATCACATAAATGTAAGGTTTTATGCCTGCTCCTTGCCAAGTGCACAGAACAGGCACCGACTGTGCCAGCAAGCCCAGCTCAGGGAAAGGGCTGCATCTGTCACTCTGTATTCCACACCACTGGGTGGACAGCAGTCTGGAGGGCTTGGTAACCTCAAACCTTGACTTAGAATTAATCTGATATTACTATCACTGGGAAAAACTTCAAGTAGTATCTAAATCAAGACAATTTGCTTCTTCACAGTTAGTAAATGTAGCAATTAGACAAGGGAATAGAATCATTGCTAGGGGGAGACAACACTCAGCTCCTAGCCTGGAATATTAACTGCAATGGAGGGGGAAGGCTGGGGAGAAAACAAAAAGTTTTTTAAACAGGTGATTTACATTTTAAAAATGCGAGAGTGATGCAATTTATTTAGTTAACTCAGTTAGTACATCTTGCTTTTACTTTGCAACACTGTACCTCAGAGCTGACAACACAACAGTCTCCACAAACACTGCACACAAATGGTAATCAGAATAGCACAATATGCACATCTCCCTGTCATTTGAAACTGCTATTTAGGGCTGATCTAAGGTCTGGGAATCACTTCAGGGCTTGTGTTCTTTACATTGAAACAGAATTTTCTATTACTCATGCTAATTCAATAGGTAATATACATCTGCAAAGCTGGAGAGCATGACTTCTGCTGCAGGGTAATGAAAAACAGCAATCAGAGCTCATCTCTTTCTTCTGCTTGGCTATGACACTTTTCAAACGATTAATTACACTAGGGAAAAATGTCTGTATGCACATCTTCATGTAGTGTGGTCTGGCTGAAAAAGTTTGTTGAGGACAAAAATGTTCTTGTCATACATATTTAAGATCTGATATATGTCCTACATAAAATCATGCTGTGCTACATGTGCTCTATTTACTAAATTAATCCCCAAGAACTATTAAATACAAAGTTTTCCTTCAGAGACTGAACTTGTTGACCTTGAGATTGTAACAAAAAGTCGACTTAAACAGTCGTGTTACTTTCTTTTTCCATGAAGAGTAAACAGGCAAGATTTATCTTCTTTAACTGCATCATATTTTCAAAATCAACACTAGTGATTCAGATGAAAAACAAATAGAAGAAACAAACTTTATCTTTTTTAATTAAATTTCAAGAGCATTTTTTCAGTAAAGTACTAAATTCAAGGTTATTCTACATTTTTCATGGGATAACTGACTATCACTTTATTTTTTTCCTTTTCAAGATACTGTGCTGTTGCAATGAGTCCTCTTTCCATCCATCCTTTCTTTGCTAGTTAATTAATTTAAGCTCTTTACCCACTCCTGCTCTTCTGAACAACTAATGTGTGTTCTATACAACTAAAGCCAAGTAAACCACAACATCCAGCTTTGACTGGATCAGATAACAAGTATATCTAATCCAAAACATATGATCACCACCAAATTAAAATACCAGATCTAAATGCTAAAGCTGTGTATTATTTTTGCTCTAATTAACTTCCATAACATCTCTTAAACTTATTTAGCATTTAAAATTGAATGTGCATTCAAACATTGTGTTGCATTGTAATTATTTTCACCCCCTTTATGATCAAAGCTCAAGTATAAAATAGCTGTTTTATATGCTTGAATAAATTTACTTTCAATTGATGTAAAGGGGAATACAAAGTACAAAGAACAGCAATATTAGTGTCCTTTCTGTTTATTTAAATATAAAATGCACACACAACAAAGAGAACACATTAAAGATCTTGCACATAGCAAGCAGAAAAAATAAAAATAAAAAAAATCTATTTGACAGACTTTTCCTGTGATAGGACTAAAGCAGAAAATAGGATTCTATGGTATTCTGTAACACTGACAGTTGTAAATAATCGTATACAGTAAACTCTTAAGGAGTCTGTTGAACACACTTTTGCCTAAGTATTCAAAGTCAGCGCTGTGATTGTCTCAAAAACAATAAACAAGTGCTTCTTAAAATCAAGTAAACTCATGCAGTTCTTTAATAATATCACATTTTTTTATCAAATAATATTAATTTTAATATTAATTGCACAACAAATTACATGGTGAAGTCTACTTAAATCTTTTTCCCCCTGAGAAGACACTGACAAGGTTGTGCTCATTTTATTAGGAATTCACCTGCTCTTTTAAAAACAATTTTAAAAACGAATTTATCCTGTAAGACCAATTACAAGAAAAAAGCAACACCATCCTACCTTCACTCCATTTATCTTCTGCAGATTAAAATGGTTCAGCCTGAACAGAACATAGTATTTCCACAAAGTGAAGTTGACAACCGGATTTCCCTGAGGATCAACTGTCAACTGTTCCAGGTGATGCATCTCAGCCAATGCATTGAACTGCTGCAGTGCCACGAGGTTTGTCTCCTTAAACTTCAGGTGCTAAGAAAAGCCAAACCCCAGTAAATTAAATAAGGCAACAAAAAGTGAACACAGTGATTCCTATTCTGTGCCACTCCATTTTCAAACTGTAACAGTCATGTGTATGATGAGGCAACTGAGCTGTTTCTTTTGAGGTCTCTGTAGCAAAACACACCAATGTATCCACCAAGAGCTGTATTACATATACTAAGAGATGTCAACGTTACAAGCCCCAAACAATTTATAAATTCTTCATTTAAAACAGGAATATTTTCAATGTTACATGAAGCAATGATACCATTTAAACAATGTTTACTTTAATTCGCCAAGTAAAGCACCTGCAACACATAAAAGTATGTCCAATACATGCTTTTAAAATATTCTGCCTCTTTTGGGCATAGGGTGCTGGCCTAACTCATACCCTGCCCTACACTAATGCTCCTATGGTGTGTGCTACACAGTAGCATTATTGTGGGAAGAGGAAGAAGGAGAAATGGATGGCAAAGATAAAAATTTAGTTGTGGTTCTGCTATCGCCCACAAAATTTTCCCCAGCCAGAGTGAAACAATTGTTTCGTTAAGACAGATACTACTTCCCACAAATTTATCAATCTCAATTAAACCTTTAAGTTTTGTTATACTCAAAATCTTGAGAAGCAGCAGGGAGCTCAAGAGCCAATCAATCTGAGCTACAAGTTGCTTATGTTTGTTATCTCTATTTTAATATTTGCATCAAAATGACTGGTTTGAATGTCTAAGAAAAAAGAAAGAGACATACTCAAGAGACTTCTCATTCATGTTGCTTTTCTTCATCAAGAACTGAGGAATTTCAAGAACTGTACTGATTTAGTTAGTTATTCCTTCTAATCTTCATCTTTTTATCCTATCAGCAATTTCATCTTTTAACTCAGAACACAAATGAAGTCTTCCTGATACCATGGATCCATAACAATAGTACAGAACAACAATACTGCATTTACACACAAGTTTTGCAACTTAAAAATAATTAGGTAGGTCAAAGGAATCAAAAGAAATGAAAACCAGTCTGAAAAGAAATCTAAATTTAAATTATTGATCTTTAAGCATCAAGGTTAGCATTATAACACAAGGAAACATGCAATTCATAACTGTATCTATTTACATGAAAGCACTTGGTGGTGGGGTCTATGCCAAAGTAAGGTTTATTAGAGAATACATATTCCATAGCTGTTCAGAGCTGAAACATGAGGCATACTCACCACACAATTAGGAAATTTTGTCTTCACTTTTGCTAACACTTGAACAATTTCATCAAATTCTATGAACATAAAGGAGACTGTGGCAATAATGCCAGCTGTTTGAACACTCCAGTTTCGATCCAGGCACTCCAGTGCCCCAGCCCCATATAAGCCAAGAGTGTCTCCCTCCACTTCCACTAAATGAGACTCTAGAACAGACAAGCCTTGTACTGCACTGCTCAGGATTGTATCAAGAGATCTGTAGAGGAAATAAAAATACAGTGATATAAATTAGATGATTTTGAAATAATATCATCACTCTACTGAATAACAGTCCTTTCTTTTACCAAAACTCAGCTGTCAAATACAATGGCATTTCTCACCATTCATTCATTTTCAGTACCCCATCTGGTTCAAATACACTAAAGGCTGGAAAACCCTTTTTCCATCAAATAACACTGTGTATGTTCTACTTCTTTGGCAGAAAGGCTCTGGGTGTATTTGAGTTGGTGGTGGGGACAAATTAAATAAAGAGCCCATTCATATTTAATAATCAGCTTACAGATTTTAGCTCAGAATGCTAACCTAGCACATTTTGTGGTGCTTTAGATATCTAAACACGACTTGAAACAATTAAACACAACTTCAAACAATGTATTTAGTTAAGGAACGTCCCCTTCACATTCTGTTTACTATATGAAATGCAAAAGTTGTGACATGAGAAATAACTAGAGCATTTCTTTAAAATAGTGTGACCTTTCCAACTCACAAGAGTAATTTTAAAATTAAGCAACAAATCCAGGTATTCCTGACTCCTGTCTCTTTTTGTCCTACTTCCAACATTATACACGCAGCTGACTGGACCTAAAGCACGCAGAGAACTCAAGATGAACACAAATTTATTCTTTACCACATTCCTAGTCTTTTTAATGTATTTTGACTAGTAGTAATCACTTGACTGATGTTCTCTTGACAATAAAAATCACAACAGTAAAATTTCACTCAACTGAAAATGTTGAGAGCCTGCCACTTCATATGTGAAGTTCTAATTACTTATCTACGCTGAATTTCACCAGCAATTTCATTGCTTAGTAACTCATATGATAAAGCACGTACATCAAAACAGCATCATTTCTCAAGCAATGGGAATTTGTTCATTAACAGAACAACAGTCAAACTACCATAGTTACAATGACTTGGTCATGGGGGAGGATTACCAACACAATTAAATGGCAAAGAGACCAAGCAGGTAAGAAAGCAGTGGCTGAATGCATTCAAGGAAAAGCTTTGGAAGCACAAGAATAGAAAAGACTATGGCAATTTAAAAATGCTAAGGAAAAAATGTTTCAAAAGATGTAGCACTTGACTGGAGATAAGTACCAGTTCTAGCCAATAACAGACTGAAGCTCAGAGGGCTTCCACTTGTGAGAGACAAAGACTTTGTGAGCATCCCTGGTGTTTTCAGCATCGACCAGGGACAGCAGGAAGCTCTACTTGCCATTCAATTTGTGCAGACTATTTTTTCAGGCATTTGCCTGAGCTAACCAAGGTTGAAGTGCCACTTTGGTTTTAGCCAATCCAAGGCATGTATTGCTCATTAAGTTCTGCAGTGGGTTCTGGCCATATAGCCACCTTTTTAGATAAAAATAAGCAAAAATAAGCAAGAATATTAAAATTATCTTGTCAATAAAACTAAATCTGATAACTGTTACTGTTAAAATAGCATGGGTGTGAAAGCAGTCCAATAAAAGATGCTGCAGTTCAAGCCAAGAGCATGAATACAACTATGAAACCTCTTGATACACAAAGAGGTTACAAATCTTCATAATGCTCACACATATTCATTTTGTTCATTTAAACTAAAGGCAACAATCTAAGTTGTTAAGGAAATGAACAGCCTCAAGAAGGCTCAGAAATTCATATTTAACATTTTTTGTAAACATGAAGCTGTCCTTTATTTAGCAAAATCACATAATAATTTAGCTTACACATCTTTAGGCAATGAGTTGCTGTCATATTACTTTTTAAACATGTTACTTATTACAAATAGTCAAAAGTTAAGTAAACCATCTTTTCAGGGTTGATTTGCATATATAGTACTTTTGATAATGAAATACAACACGATCTCAGAGGTGAGAAGTAGCAACCTGGAACTTAAGACATAAAGAGGTAAAAGTATTACCCAATAAAATACCTGCTTTCTTCAGGAAATACATATGCAGCACTGCCATTGATCTGGCAGGGCTCATTATCTTTATCTTTGTTTAGAGAAGCCTCAATAGCAATTCGGTTCTGCTGGATCTCCCACTGCCGAGCAATGTTACCAATCGTTAACCGCTTCTTTTCCTGAAACAAGACACACAAATCATCATAAGTCATGGCAGGGCAAGATCAACACTTTTGTTTGTTCTGAAATATGCTGCTTACTCAAAACATTTTAAATGTTTCAAATTGAAGAAGCTGTACTAGTGGTTGGTGGTTATGCATTATAATCAATGCATCATTCTAGTGCTATTTTGCATAACTGCCAGCAAACCATTTCACAGAATTTGCAATAAAGAAACAAGAAAAGTAACATAATAAATCCACAACTTACGAAATCAAGTTAAGCTACTTAGGACATGGAAGCTGCTACTTCTGAAAATTTTTCCATTTTAAAGAGCTCAAAACTCTATTTCATGTTCCATTTGTCCAGGGAGTTACGATGCTCTCTGGGTAGAGAGCACTAATTACTCAACATTGACAGACTTCCATGATGACTGGGCTCCATGTTACAGAAAGGGTGGGGAAATTGGAATCGTCAGTGTTTTTTAGCAGAATCACCTTTAGAAAATTCTATTTGTTCTCGAGGGTGAGGGTCTCAACTTTAATTACTGTACAGCCCTACTGCTTTGTTAGCCCTCAGCTGTGGGCTGCTGGATTCCTACAGAACTTCAAAAACTTCCACGAATTCATTTTACAAAAAGCAAATTTTACAAGTGTGAAGATTCTGTTAGCAATAACTTTTTCTTGTTCCAGTAAATACTAAGTTCAACCACTGTTGGAAAGGAACGACATTCTCTATACATTTCAAAGTACATCTCAAACTTTCCCAGAAGAGTGGGTTGGAAGCAATAAAACAATAGTCTGGAAAAAGAGATGAAGAAATTCTGCTGTTTGGGCAGACAAATATCAGCAAGGGAAAAAGAAGAGATGACATTGCTGAAAGGAACATTTTTGATGCTGTGTATACAGGAAAATAGCAATTGTTTGCTACTGAATGAGTGCCTATGATTTCATTTACACTTCATATAGTGTAAGAAATGTTGGAGAAACATGACGGAAAAAATAATTGCAGAACATAGTTGTCTAAATGTTTTCTTCGGAGTTAACTATGAAGAAGCCTATAGTTCACAACTTTTTTTGCTGGACATTGCATCTATGAGCATATTTCTTCCTTCAATTCAAAAGTGTGTAACAGGAAAAATGCCTGAATCATAAGTACCCATTTACAAAGAAAAGATCTACAAAATCACCAAATCATACAAAAAATATTGGTATTTGACTGTTACACCAGTTAATTATTTGAAGATAAGAAATAGACTTTGATCAAATTAAAGTCTACAATGTAATGTTGAAATTGAGTAATGATGGCACAAAGCGTTGAAAATACTTTTTCTTCTAAGGGAATTTTCCACTAGCAAAAAGCACCACAAAATCTAGGCCACCAAGACAAACAATCCCTCTGCTACAAGGATATATTACATCAATGGTTAAGAACATGACCTACAAATAAATACCTACTTTTTTTTTTTCTAGTCAGAGAGACATTTCCAACAGCATGAGACAATATCATGTGTGAAAATTATTTACTAATTTTCCATTTCTTTAAGCTACTAAGAAATGGCATCAACAGTTCAAATCTAAACAGACTTTAAATACATCAATATCTTACAAGGAAAGAAGAAATACCAAAACCAAACCACAACACTGCTTTAAAAACCCCCAAAACAGCACCCAAGTCTCCAAACTGTATCTAAGTATTCTTTCAATTATATAATTTTTTTTTCAACAAATACAAATATGCAACAGTACAAATAGACAGGACATCAAAAGTTATTCTTAGTCACTGGACATGAAATTTTTCCCCCATTCATATGTTTATGTTTTGTTGTTTTTTTTAAATACTTAAAACATCTTTTAACATACTGTTAACATTCTCTTTGTGTCTTTTTATTTTTCAGTTATATACATATGCTACTTCTTACAGCCTCCTGCAACTACTTCCAGTCTAATCCCCTTAAGAAATATGATTTTACCCAGGAAACTTAATATGGACACAAACATTTTTTGTTTATTTGACTTCCACATTGAAAGAGATTGTTTGTATAGGCATTACTGGCTGACAAAAACTTTTAGGCACCTTTTTTATCCAAAGAAAAAGGATTTGGAGACAAATGGTGATATTCACACAGCCAACGGAATGTAGATACTCTTAGATCCTTGAACTTTGGTTTCCTATTAGCAGCACAGCTCAGGTAGTCAGCAGCCCCATGAAGAGCATTCTGGAGGGCACCTGAGTCTCCCCTGCTGGGGCACTCCTGTCTCCTGTGTGTCAGCACCAACCAGGCCAGCTGGGCTGGGAGAGAAGAGAGATGAGAGTTCTGCTGACAGAGACAGCAGCTGGAGTCTGGCTGTGGCCTCAGGGCCTCTTCACTCCACAGAAAGGAACAACTTCAACAGGAAAAAATGAAGGAAAAACTCCTTCAGAACACCCTGCATGGCTGCACTCAGAGTGTTCACCTGAAAGAGGGAGACCAAGGGATGTGAATTCACTGAAGACATCCTTTACTTTAGTCTGGATTTATGAAAATGAAGTTTGCCATCCACTGACATGTACCACACTCGTGTTCAACAGGGGCTTTCTGCTAAAATGTACCTTGCATATTTGACTGAAGAGAGTTCCAGTAATGGACTGCACTGTTTAAGTTGTAAAAATAGATAGGGGCATATTGGGATATATAATGTAATATCTGCAGCAAAAAAATTGAATATAAAATATTGCTGTAAACTGGTTTACAGTAACCTTAGAACAGCCATAGAAAATACCTTAAGCAAGGTCTGTTTATGGCTTTCACGCTTCCTTTCCTCCTCTTTCCTTGCTGCAATAGATGCCATACGTCTTTCTTCTTCCTGGATGAAAAAAAAGAAAAACAAATTCCTCAAGGGAGGAACAAAGCCGGTTCTGAAAAGTATTACTGATAAATTATGTTTTTGTGTTGGTATTTGAAATACAAATTTTCATTTTAACACAATTTTAGAACTTTTATCATCTTACTGTTTCTAAATACTATTAAAACCAATGAAATTGTTAATTATAAATAAATCGAGAAAAACAGAATAAATAGATAACTAAGATATAAATGCTGAAGCCAAAGCTAGTTAAAAGTAATATTTGTAAGAGTCTTCGAAAAAGTATAAAGTATATGGTGAGTATGACAGTGAAAAATATTTTTAGATATGATCATGCAATGTATCTTTGTATCTTTGTAGTAGTTTTTGCAATTAGCAGGATTTTTTTTTCTAAAAAAAGACACAGAACAAAAAAGCTGCATTCTATTTATGCTTGAATCATAATCCAGGATTAATTTTCATCATTATAAGATGTTTCCAGGGCCTAGTTTTTCTCAATCAGCAACAGAACTTGAGAAGAAAGGAATATTTTCAAAGTTAGCTATTCCATTAGCATTATATCTCATCAATATTATTGCCTAATCACAAATTCTAAAGAAGAAAGTAATTGATTGAATAATGAAAGTGAACTTGCTTCATTTTCCTGGTACAGCAATTTGATACCACAATACACCCATATTAGGTTGGATGCCCCTTGTTTACAGAATTCTAACCATTCTCACAGCACACTATTTTTAGAACATATATTTTCCAAGTAACAAAAGAAATGAAGTAAAAAGTGTAGAGTCCTTCCAACACAAATATTTGGGAAGCATACTTTATTTTGATTTACTTCACATGCCATTTGGGCATTTCTATTGAAGTGTCTTCCCAGAACATATGAAAAGTGTTTTCATTTCAGAAAGCTCCTGTCCAAACGTCTTCATTTTCTGGAAAAGTTATATGTTAACAAAATTAACAAACAAAAACGAACAGAAATCCCCATCAACCATTAAGACATATTGACATGTCAAAATTTCTACATAAATAAAACATGCTATGTTTAGAGCATTGTAAGAACCCCTAAGCACATGGGTGAGTGCTTACTGGAAGATAAAATAAAACAGGAACTTCACACTTAGCATGGCCATTACATTTTTAAGAAAACAATTTCCAAAGCATATGAAGTTCAGTGCACGTAGCAGACTTACTGTAATCTGTGTACAGTCCCCCTGACACCCACTGACACAGCATGCATTTTGGCATCAGTCTGAAAAGGGGTTAAACAACAGATTTTCAAGCTGTTCCCCCATGACTTTATCCTGATATCATACATTAAACAAGAGGAGTACCCCAATGCACACTAAGGCATGAGGCTTTGGACAGAGAAAGCTTCTCTAACACAATTGTACACAAGAATTTCCTTGGAATACTAACTGGAAAGCCCCTAACTTCTTTTTCCCCCTAACTTTTCTTTTTTTCTTTACTTATTCTCAAAGCATATTGTAGTCTTTTACTGGTGAAGTTCTGCTGGCAGCCTCCTCTCCTACTGGTCTTTTAAGCTATTTCTAAACGGGGTATTTCCAACGGGCTATTGTCATGGAATTACAGCATAATCCAGGTTACAAGGACCTCAGTAGGTCACTAGTGCATGTTAAAGGACTATCACCAGTAACTGAAGAACAAAATAAAAGCACACACGGATACAGAAGGCCTTCTGGATGCCACTGCAACAAAATACCACAGTCAAACCCAACACCTGAAGGGGAGGGTTCAGAGGGAGGCTGTGAAGACCATGAAATAAATCCCATGCAGGTAATATGTCACAAATATGAATGCATCATTAATAATGTAAAATAAAAATATACTGTTCCTCAATATATGATTCAGAACTTTAAGAACTGCAAACATTGTTCTCATTATAGCTGTTTATCCCAATTATGTATTACATTGTACTGTTAGTGTTTTGTGTAAAAAACACAAATCTTAATACAAAAGATAAACACTAGCAAACTACATTAGTGATATCTTTCTTTAGAAAGCAGGTTAGATTAGTTTTAGGGAATTTTTACGTTTTAATTAGACCCCTTCACTTGACTGTGTATCTGTGCTTTCTACCTACGATTCCTAAAGAAACAAGCTTTTAACAATTTTTTTATCTTCATCTTCTCTAATGACTTTTCAACACATTGAACATATCAAATAACAAAGTTTGTTTAGAAGTCTTAAATTAAGAGACTTTTTTCGTTCCCTAGAAGTTTGATTATATGAAATTGGTATGTAGAAAGAAGAGAAATGTAAGCTAGTTTTACCACCAAAGAAGAGGAACCAGAAACTATCCATTCTATTTGGCAGAAAACATCTGGTCGTTCCTCGGAGATTCAGTTTCAAATTAACTGAGCTGGTGTTGTGTTGCACACTGGGGGGAGGTGAGAACTAGATAACAAAATTGCGTTATTAGAAAATCAGCCTTCATTTATTTTATTCTTTTCAAAACAGCTTGCTGTAGTTTTTTCCCAAGCTTTATGGCAATCATCCATAAAGTTTCCTAAATCAGTTTTCCCTCAGCTTCAACAGATCTCTTCTTATTCCATCTTCCTTCTCAAAGCTTTCCCTTAATCCAATCCAGACATGTACCTTAGGATGCTGTCTTCCATGCAGGAGGGTCTGCTGCCCCCACTGAAGTCAGTGCTGTACCTTCCCTACCAACACAGCCTCCATACAAAGATCAAAATCAACTCATGCAAATTACATTCCAACAAGAGTATTAACTGAATAAAACTTTTTCCCTTGATCAAGAGTTTACCCTAATTACAGACATCTAAAAAACACTAATCCTTTTCTAAAAGAATTTAGCTCAGCCGAAAGATAAAGTACATTCTAGCTTTACTCAGTATTAATAAAGGCAGAGTGATAGAGAAAACCTCTGAATAAAGAGGAAGGTCCAGATCTACTTTTATGGAAATCAATCTATACACATTTCTTGATTAATCTTACACAACACGTGCAAGCAATCTTAAGAAACACCTTCCCCAGAAACCCACCAAAAAACCCCCAAAAAACCGCAGGGTATCAAAAAATCTAGGAAACAAAATTCTACATAACGTTGGCACAATCCACTTTCACTACGATCCCTTCTCGTTAAGGAAGGATTTGCATGCTTGTTTCCCCTGGTTATCGTGCTGTTTCTGTCCCTGAGCCGCTCCCCGCGGCACAAGGCGGGAACGCTTTTCCCGCCAAGCGCCGTGAGGGCTTTCCCGCGGCGACAGCGCCCCCTGCCGACCATTGCCGGCCTTCTGAGGGGATCCGAAAACACCGGTGCAATGCACGCATTCTTCCTCACGACTGCCTGGCTGTTCTTCGCACAAGTTCTTTTCAACTAACGACACGGTTTAATCACACAAAGTCACACTTAAGTATCTTATTTTTCAGTGGAAAGAAAAAAGTTATCAGGAATCCCTCCGTAAAATAAAACAAAACAAAACCCTGAGAACGCTTTGTGGTAGTGATGGAATACAGTAATGAATTCTATTCTAGATAAAGCAGTAGAACCTACTCCCTGATCAGCAATGAAATGTCTAAGCAAATAATCAAAACCAAACACAGCTCTTTTACTTTAAGTTTCTAAAACCTATAAAACCTCAATGAAAAAAGCAAAGGTTTACTTCTAAAAAGACACAGCTTTTCAATTTGGCAACATTTAAAAAACATTTGCACTATATATCATATTTACACACACATATAGGAATACATATATACTTAGCAAATTCTCTTGAGGAAATCTGTTTGAACTGATGGATAGCAAATGTTCCTGGTTGTATAACTCCTTAGTAAGGAATATGTACATATTTCAATCATATTTAAATATTTTATTACATATCTGCAGACAATATCTGCTTACTACTACAAAAGAGTGGAAGAAATAGGTCCCAGGTAAACTGAAAGCACCACTTGGGCAGGCCCAAGTTCAAAGTACAAACAGGGAGAAAAAGCTTCAGTGCCCAGAAAAACAACCATTATGGTAAATTAACCAAGGTAAATAAATACAAAAGCAACCTGAGCCTGCTCTGACTGTAAGGTTCCACACAAGCCCATTTCATGGAGCCATTCATCCAACCCCATTACCTTGCAGCTCAGGTGAGGTAAAGGTGTGACTGTGAGTTACTGACAGGAACACAAGTGACACACAGCAGCCTGTCCAGCCACGGTAACTCAGCCTCCTGCCCAGCCTTTAAGCCTTTAGACTGAGCTACCAAAGGGCAAGGAAGAAAGAGATTTCCATTGAGCTGATGTTTTAGATACACAGCACA
This sequence comes from Orthonyx spaldingii, assembly GCA_013397795.1. Taxonomy (NCBI): domain Eukaryota; kingdom Metazoa; phylum Chordata; class Aves; order Passeriformes; family Orthonychidae; genus Orthonyx; species Orthonyx spaldingii. The sequence continues at coordinate 1,756,173 of VZTJ01001826.1, forward strand.
AGGTGGTTGGGTTTTCAACTGAAAATCATCTTGTTTGGACAATGATCAAGTGAAGCTCATTATAGGTGCTCAACCTCCACTGATTGCACCACCACTGGGTCCACACCTCAGTGGTTTGAGAGCTTGAATCTTATGTTAAAAAACGGCTTAGGTATGAGGTGGCCTCAGAAAATGTCACCCTCCTGATAGGTCAGGGTTTAAGAGTTTTCATAATACAACACAATCCCTTGCATAAAGGCAAATCTGCCCCAACTTAAACAGCATTAGAACAACTACAATGCACAAATGTTTTATTCCAAGTACAGCCTCTTTGGTTTTCATGGCAGCTCTATGTTTCTGAATAGTTCCCTAAGGCAGAGACAGTTATCACGAAGTTTCTGCACCAGGGTTTCCTTTCTCCAGGGAATCCCATGGAAAAAGCCTGGCACCAAAGAGTGTGTGTCTTCTTGAAATCAAACATGAATGAAGCTTCCAAGTCTTATGCAAACATTTGAAAATATCCTTCAGTAAAAGAAAAGTTAAAAGCAGAACTAACAATTGCGTAAAAGTCAGTTCTTGAGCAGAAAAGCTTCTGAACAAGTTAGTGAAGAATTCCTAGACAGAAAAAAACCCAACAATCATCCAACTCTCAGTCTGTTCCAAGACAAAGTAATGCTAAAGTTCAAAATGGCCTAAATGCTCTTCAGGCTGATGAGGAAAAAATTCTGTAAATGTAATTAGAGTTTAGTTTAGTTTCTTACAGTTATCAAGAGAACAAATCACACACTCAGCGCTGCACATCCATTCCCCCACCAGGTCAGATCTATCCTTACAGCTGATGGCAACAGCATGTTGCAGTACTAGGCAGAATAGCTGGATTTGGGATTTCCAGCTCTTTAATTCTACCACAAATCCCATGATACTTGTTATTTTTCTTTAAATCCCAGTTTCTTAAGTCATACGATTATCTGGGTAATAGTTTTTATTGGAGAAAACATATAGCACCCTCTACATGGAGAAAAATGTTTAAAGGCTCAAAAAACAGAAGGCAAATGAAGAGTGTAAAACATTATTTTTACAAGTAGGTTTATGAGCAGCACAACTGGAGAGGCCTGGTTTTCTATGGCTTTTTGTCTTTGTGGTTGATCCTCTGATGTTTAACAAGGTGCAAACCCAGATTAAGTTCTTCCCATGGCTGTGCATTTCTAACAGCTTTTCCCCCATACAGATCTCATAGAGTCTAAAAAGGAGTTTGAATTCCCATCACTGATATTTCCACCAGGATCCATCCCCTCTTAACAAGGGTAAAGGTGGGGAGATGGAGAGATATTTTCTTTATGTAACTCAAGTTTCTGAAATAATACTGATAAAACAAGTTTTTAAAAGCAAAGTAATTAGCAATTATTAAGTCAGTATAAAGTCATAAAATATAAAACCCCCTGATGCTTAGAATATCTGTGAACAAACAAGTATTTAGTATTTTCAATGCTGGGAGCAAAACACTCATATCCCAAAGCACTTTCTTTTAAAATTAATGTTTTCCACCTAGACGTTGTATTTTTCATCCTAACTGGCTCTATGACAAAGCATTTACACTGTAAATTTCAGCTGCAATTTACAATGCAGTACAGACTTTGTACAAAGCAAATGAGCATTTAAAAGAAGGTATATGTATCAGCACCTGGCCAAAAAATTAACACTGTAACTCTGTTGCTTGCTGCTGGACAGATTTCTCTAGTAAGAAATCATGCTTACACATCACTTTTGAGTAGACACAGAAGAATTAGCAAGATTATTCCTATATTAAAAGCGAAAATGGGTGCTTAATAGTAAGACCCTGGTGATTGTCCTTCATCCTCTGGAGTGGATTTTCAAGAAGTCTGTAGGAGACTGAGTTGTCTGCAAGTCTTCTCTCCCTTATCAAGGTTACTTGAACTTGAGCAGTAGAAACAGAAATAATCAGGGAGAGTAGGTTAGGAAGGGAGAAATACAGACAGACACACAAATTGTGTGATCACCAGATTTCCCTAGGGAGGTAGATTAAAGAAACCAATTAAATTCTTAAATAAAAGATACCAATTACAGCAATTTTAGGGCAAACAGACCACTCCTTTGGAAGAAATATGCTGTTCCTTCTCAGCTGTACAACAAATCAGCAAAGTGCGTTAGGAAAGTTCTAACCAAAAGCTTTGCAGGCTCTCTCATTTAACGTGGCAGCTGAACACACAGTATTTGTTGCTGAAGAGTTCTAGCACTTCAAAATAAACATGTTAAATGAAGTAAAAAAGCAAACCCTTACTTTATACTGAACTAAAGAAAAGGGTTAAAGTTTTAAATATTGTAATATTTATACACCATTCAGTTCCATACTAAATTAAGAAAAAATATTGTATTTTTAATATACACATATACAGAGAAAACCCTATATTTTACTTCTGATTTTAAGTATTTATTAAGTTTGATGAAAACAGAAATTTCTTACTGTGATTCTCTTCATATCTAGCTGTCGGAGCTGCATCATATGATGGAGAACAGTGTGTTTGTACCATGTCTCCTGAGCTATTGGATTGCCATCAAGGGTGATATCTGACAAAGATGAGGAATCAGCAAGGCACAGAATATCCTCAAAACTGTAACCAAAAGAGTTTAAAGTTTTAATGTCATAGAGTAGGAATAATTTTGAGATGGAAGATTTTATTTTTTAAGGACAGAACATAAATATTTAACTGTACTGAAACACTTCCACCCATCAATACTATGTAGGACAAATACAAGTATTCTGAAATACCAGCAGCTGCTGCTTTTAAACTTTTTAGTCCCTTCACATACAGGTAAAAAGAGATGCAGTATAAGGAGAACTATGGGAGTATTTCATCTAACTCACTGCTAAAATATGATAACAGAAATTAATATTCCAAAAATATAATACAAGGTATATTTGCCATCAAAGGCAGCATGAAAAACCTGGAAAATACAAGGAAAAAAAGCCAGCCACAAATATCACAGAATGATCATAGGTCTTTGCATCATCATTTATATTGGAAGCAAAACAACTACAAAGGCATCATATTATTTTCAAAACAGATTAGTCCATTGCTCTGAGTTCAGTCTACAAACTCTGACCTGCTGGCTTCCTAGAAAACATCAGTTTTGGTTACCTGACCAAAAATAACTGACCCATGTAAAATGCATTTAGAGATGTATAACCTGTATAGTGTTCCTTTCACTGAAGATGAAATGTGAAAGGAAAGCAGCTCAGATAAATAGTATTTTTAAACAACAGAGAACTATTTAACTGGATTTTAATAAAAGATGCTGAACAGTTACGGTAATAAATAAGACTCCCTAACACATTTACAGTGTATAAATGCATGACTGTGCACCCATCCTTATGGCCATTGGCCTTCAAAAGTCAAGCCTTTCTTAAGTCAAGTCAAACCTTAAGTATGCCCTGAACTTAGTGATCAGAAATCATATACAGTACAGGTGTTTCTTTCAAAGACTGTCATCGAATAAAGTGATGATAGCAATTTTCATTATAATTAATGAATGTAATTAGTGCAGCATGCAAGTAGCTCCTGCACTGCACACTCAAAGGGCACAGCAGAAAAGTGACAGTAAAGAGGAAGATATTGCTGCCTTTGTGTTTACTGCATGAAAACAACCTCAAAACCAATGGACAATGAACTCTGTGTAGATTGTGACAAAGACCATGAAAGTTCTTAGGATAGCTGAAGAATTGGCTGGTTTGGACATGCAGCTAAAGCTTGATTATTATTTTCTGCTTCTTTTTATGATCCTGTTACCTTTCCGGAAAATGGCTTATAGAGGCACATTTCTGGAAGATCAGGCTGACGTATTACTTAAAATACATAATCAGGATGTCTTAAAGATAAAAGATAATCTTCCCAAATGACACAGAAGTTAACAAGGCAAACTCAAACACATTACAATAAAATTCTCCAAAATCTGAATTTCCATTGAGTTAGAACACATTTTGCTTGAAAAATATGAAAATCTTTGGTCTTCAAAATTATTTTAAAGTGCATTTAAAAGCATTAAATATATTTATTCCAAGTACTTACCAGTAAGCATTTAACCAAACAGTACTTCTTTCATGACATATGATTTACAGATTTTTAATAAAAACAATTTCTTCAGGAAGTGACAGAAAAGTTGAAAGCTTGCTAGTGTGTTTTCAGGACCTTCCACTTAACACATACTGCTGTGCTTTGAAATTGTCACTGTTTCAGCATGCCAGAACCTTCATTCTGGACCTAAAAAGAGATGTGCTTGCTTTACCCTGCTTTTAGCTGCCCTATTAGCAGCTCAATTTTAGAAAGAAACAGTAGTGCAAAATGACTGCTTTCACATCTTTGTATACACATGCAAAAAACCAGAGCTTCAGAAATTCCATGTAGAAAACTTTATATACTGCACTTGTCACACTGGTATCCCAATCCTAAATCAAGTAAAGCTTTACTGTACTACATTCCCAAACAGATTGTATACTGTACAACCAAGCTTCTGCCTGCTTCCCAGCATGCAGACTGCTGGGACAGAGCCCAGTGGTGACCACTCAACAGGAACCAGAGGCCGTGTCTCAAGGCTCACTCTCCAGCCTCCGCTCACCACAAAGGAGCCTTTAACCTGCTCAGGAAATACAAAGCAGCTCTGGATGTTGCTGTGTCAGGCTGCCTCAGTCAATCTTCTCAAGCGGAATGTTTGATTCTTTTTCCAAAAGACCTTCTCCTGCAGGAGACAATCACCTCTCCTTCCTGTTCTTCTTCCTACATAAAGAATCTTTGCTAAAATTGCAATTTCAGCAACACAGAAATAATTCTGAAATTTGGGCTAAATTATCAAAAACTGTTTTCTGGAAATCTTCTCAGAATAGATCAATTTTCCATCTCGTGTGCATGCTCCAAGTCCTGCATCCAGTTCTCCTCTCTGCCAAAGGCACACAAACCCACTTCTGCCTCATATCAGAAACTGGCAATTACCAAAGAGCAGAGCATTCTGGAACTCAACCTGCACCATTGATACACATTCACAGGACATTTTGAGCACATTTATCTTCTAACCTGCTTGTTTAGGGAGACGATTGTTCCTACTCTACACATTTGCACTGACTTTTAAAAGCATGTTGCATGAAGGGGAAAAGCTCTGGAATAGAGAAGGAAGGCAACATACTTACTATAGTCTGAAAGAACACCTGAGAGGGTACTGTATGCTCAAAAGATACTCAGTCAAAGAAGGAAACTTGGGTTTTTCCATGTTTCTAAGTACTAAACTACCTATAAAAACAGATGTGACCACCATCAAGTTTTCATTCCCCTTTATCTGCTTTTGTTCAAGCATTTAACAATGCATTTATAAATTTTCATCTTGCTGAGTAAAAAATCACTTTCTTGTTTTTATTAGGTTAAGAACATTGCTCCTCTCAGGTTTCCAATTCAGCAACCAAATAAAGAACAAGAATTACATGAGCTTGTATCCAACTTTTTCCATATGGCTAGACTAAATGAAAAAGCCAACATAATGCTGACCTGGACAGCAGTGTAACAGTGAAAATATGTATTTTGTTTCCAAGATTAAAAAATGGTCTCTCCCAGTTTCACATGTTCAAATATGAGCAATAGCTCTCTTTCTCAATCTCAGTGGCAAATCTTCCCTGACACTGTTACTGCAATCTCTTCCCTGTACCACATGACAAATTAAAAATGGGATTTCTCCCACTTCTTTATAACCAGTTCTATATATAGAGGTTACCTTTAGCCATCAGGTATGAATGCCTTCAGTGTGGAACTAAGATTTTTTGGGCTGAAGCCAGAAACAGGACTTCCTTTGTTTCCTATCAGCATCAAGTTCACTTTTAACTTACGTTATTTGACAATACATCCTTTTTTACTAAAAGTTCTGCAGAGCAGCAGCAGAATCCTGAGCCCTCCTCTGAAGCAAGAGGTGAAAAGAACTTAGTGATTAAACCTGTGGTAGAACCTCATGCCTAAAATAGTGACAAATTTTAATGGCACTCCCGAGTCTTCTACTGAAATATTAATTCAATATGTCAGTATGTATCAATTTAAGACTCAATGATTTTCACTGACACAAAAATAGGAACAAGATAATCTTTCCATGGAAGCATTGCCTCAAAAATGCTGTTTTTAAAAATGAACTTTAATAAAATATTGCAATGAAATTGTAACAAATATATTCAAGTTCCGGCAATTTTGCTGTTTGTTTCCATCTGCAGCGTTTTCTTCTATGCACCTACAGATAAATTAATTAGAGCATTTGTGCACCAATTTGCTTGTCAAATAAAATTCAGTTGTATAGACACAGTTGCTTTTAGGAAAAAAATTTTCAAATTACCATATGGCACAGAGTAAACCTGGGTAAATTACTCAAAAGCACACAAAACCATTTAAAAGGAGTGCAGGAATGGTCAGATAGAGCACGGCAGCTCACTCGTGTTATGGTTTCATAGAACTGCTTCAGTCAGTTCAAAGAGTGTCAAGCCAAGCATCAGAACACAGATGGTCAAGAATATACTTGTATATTTAATCACTTCCCTGGTAGAAAATATATCTACTACATAACTCTAAATCAGGAATTAAAGGGGATTTTAGCATTCCAAAGGGGATTTTAGCCTTACTGCTATATGCAGTAAAAGCTTACTATTTAAAAAAATCCAAGCTAAATGTGATCAGAAGAAATTTTTCATTTGTGTGTTTTAAAGTAATGACTGGTAAATAAAGAGTTAAAGTTACCCATCCACCTATCTACCCACATGCATATACAAAATTTATAGAAGAGGAATATCTTTTGTTTAACATTAAAAATTTTTGTACCTATTCCAACTGCAAAGTAAAACTAAATTATATATTTCTATATATGTTCTAGATAAGTATTTGTAGCTTACATGAAAATTAAGACTAGGTCTAGCAATAGGCCAACTAAAGCGTCAATGAATAAATTACAAAAATTTTGATATAGCACCAAGAAACAAGCTACTGATCACAAACTTTGAGAAATCTATTAAAACCTCACAGAAAATCCAAAACATCTTTCCTTCTTTGAATGCTGTAAAAATAACATTAATTTGCATAAAACAATAAGAGGAAGCAGTCAGAAAGCTACACAAAATACACCAAGTCCATGGAAAGACACAGCAATTTCCCTGACTGCAGTGATGCTCCCTGACAGTGAGGGAGCCAAGCTGCTGCAGTCCCCTCCTTGCTCCTGCCAACCTGAGACTTTTTTTAGAAAGCCAGAAACAAAAGGCAATTCTCAATTCTGGAAATGATTCAGTAGAAGCAAAATGCTAAGCCCCCCCCTCTTCACTATGCCAATTTAAAACATAAAATAAAAAGAGTAGCAAATTAACTAAGGGAAGAGCATAATAAAGACTCCTGCAGTTCATCTCTGAATTGTTTTTAAATGTTTAATAGCCATGAGTATTTAAGATGCACTGCATTTGTACTTTAAGAGCCTAAGGAACGCAGACAAGTAGGTTGGAGCTGTCTGCAAAAAACACAATGCAGGTCAACATAAACTGTTTGAGTAGCTACTATAATAAAAGCTCCTACTAAGTACATTTTAGAGAGAAGGCAGATACCACAAGAATAGCATGGCATTTCCAGTAATTAGAACATGAAGCATATTCCTCTACCCCACATTCAATTATTTGATCCTAAACAAAGAAAGCTGCTGGTGATCAAGGGATTAAAAAAAGGACATACCAAACTGAAGATAATGCAGGCACTTGGTTTTTTTTAAAATACTGGCACGAGTATAAAGGCAGACTTGAAAAATGCATTAATATGAAAAGGCACAGAAGACAAACATTTCTATTTATAACAAAATGCTCTTAGTTACTTGAAACTATAGAAGCCCAGCTTTGTGAGTTGAGCTATTCTGCTTCTGCCATCTGGTCTGAAAGGGAACTATGAATATACCTTTCAGACTTTATTAATACATGGGCAAGTAAAATACAAGCATGAAATAATTTACCCACAGCAAGCAGAATCTGACTCAGCAGTTTGCATAACTCCATAAATACAGTGATGGAATGTTAAATATAAACTGTACCTTGCGTAACGCTGCTTTAACAGACAACTAGGCTGACAGCAAAATAAAGTATTTACAAATTCACTTTTAATGTTGACAAATATAAACAGTATGATCATCAATTAAAAATATGTTTCTTGGTAGAATACTCATAGTACAACTCTATTTAAATGCAAAGGGTTTCAAGAATTTTTATGCTTACAGTAGAAAATACACAATGTCTTGATTGTGTTTTTATCTGATATTTTAGGGAAGAAAAAAGGATCTGTACTCACAGTGCTTGAATTCAAATTTTCATGAAATACAGCTCCAGTTGGATACTTCAAATTACTGATAGGAAGCAAACTACTATTCCCCTTACCTAGATATATTGTTGAAGCTGAGGAAGAGACGCTGGAGACAGGGCAAAGTATCCACATCTTTCTAGAAGGAAAAGATAGGCATAAATTCAGCAGCTGAAACTGGCTTTTGAGCCTCTTTACTTGGCCTGATGAAATGCTTTCATTTCTAAATGCTGTAACCTTGCTGCAACACTGATTTCTGTTGAACAAGCAGCTCCATCTCTCCCTAATGCAGACTGCAAGGGAGTGTTTCAGTGCAGATCCCACTCTGCAGAACACGCTGCATCACTTGCAAAGCAAATGATGTTAAAGAAAAGGAGGATACGGCGGCTGCTGCTGCTGCTGCTTTCTGAACAGGCTTTTGGGAAATAAGCCAAGGTGCTGTCTCAGCATTTAAGCTCCAGGATAAACATGCTTTTAAAAAAAAAAAAAAGCTTGCTGAAATAAGGTTTTTAAAGTGCAATACAGCAACGCAATTAGCACTACCAAACAGCAGTGACTCTTCAGTCAGAGAATGATCTGGAGGACTCTGTCCCCTTTACAATTAACATTTAGAAGGTATGAGTTTTCAGAATAAGAAACAGTAAATTTAATATTGCCACTAAAGGCCTTGGCAGAAAACCTCCAAATAGCAAATTGCTCAACTATTAGTAAGAAGAAACACAGCAAGTAAAATCAAACTTCATTTACGAAATATAAATCCATAGCAGACAGACAGCGTGATTCACAAGCCATTCAGACTGCACATATAACCCCTCAGTTCTAAGTCTGCATCTCCTTACCCTAGCAAAGGCCATACTCCAAATTAAACTTGAAATCAGTGGACACAAACCTGGGAAAGGACCATCAGAGCTCAGTGTCTTGATTTTAGCCTACAACCCTTCCTCCCTTCATCAGATTTCTGACATGTCTATATAATGTTCCAAATCAGTTCATTCCAAACAGGTAAGCAAAGGCAGCTCTAAACAAACCCTGTAGCTCCTATTAATGAAACACTAACTCTAAGTTCACAAAGCTGCTGAGAGACACTGCTGGATCCCACGAGCAGGGCTTATGTGATCCAGGGTGCAGCTGCAAAACTCCTGTTTCAGAGCTGTTCTGAGTCCTCACAGATCAGACCATGGAAAGACTGAGCGCACAACAGAGCTACATTTGGATATCCCCTCTGTCCCTAAGGCTACTTGGTGTTCATGCCTAAAAGGGTGGGCACACATGATCCAGGTGGACACACACATGGAGACAGGCATTATGGGGTTGTGCACAATAATGCTTAAGCAGCAAGGATTTCAACTAATCACTGGGGAATACAAAGTAATTACCCCTCAAGACCAATTTCTGTAACTATCATGATGTGCTGCTGTCCTCTAAAACGTTGCAAGTCTCACAGATGTGACAGGAAACACTAAGTAGGATTGTTTAAAAAAAACAAACAAACAAACAAAAAAACCTCCAGCTACTTCAGTTTTGACACAAAGTTTTACAGTGAGGTGGACACAGGGCAGGAATTCTTTCCTGAAAAGATGGTGAACACTTTGACCAGTCCTCCTTCAAGTCTAAGATCAAGCTGCAGATGTTCCAATATTCTAAACTTTTACTACCACAAGCAGCTCAACCTTTCAAAGAAAAATATAGATCATCTTCCTAACAGAGACCCTAACTCTCAACTGGATTGAAAGTAAGTAGATATTTCACAACTCATGGTATGTATGGATCTGTGCTTTTGTTGCCATACAAGACACTTTGTAATCATTTATTCTGTTTGTTATTCTTCTGAATAGTCAGACTCCCTGAATACACTTCACTCCTGTAAGATGATTCTGCTATAAACAAGCCTCAGGACTGCCTCTGTAAATCCTACAGCTTTGAATCAACTACAGTTTATTCTTACAAAATTAACTATTTATGATTCAAGGACTTTTCAGTCTGTAGTGAAAAGCTCAAAGACAAAAAATAGTCCCTAAACCGGTAGTCCAATGCCAGTGGACTGTAAGGGATGATTGCAGATTTAATTCCTAAAACCAACTACAACCCAGTTGGATAACTTTTATTCAATACAGTCAACTGCAATTGGTAAAGAGTTCATTATGGAACCTTATTTTGCTTGATAAATGAGATCACCATCTTTCCTACACACGAATAATGTACTTAGGGCAGGTCAAAGGGAGGTATGTGAAAAATAAGGAAGGTTCAACAAAAAATGCACAGTTATTTAAATCAGATCAATGTTATTAATTATTTTAGAACAGCAAATTTTTTAAAATTGAGTTTAGATTCTTTCATTTGAAGGAACAATTAAGTTTTAAAAGCTTGCTTCATAATTAGTGTTGTCATAGTAACTGAGTAACTAAAGCACAGTAACCAAATTCTTTTCATAAGCTTAGAAGCGAATATTTTGCAGCTAAGTACTACATCATAACAATATCATGATCAAAATGTCTCCTCCTCCTGCACAATCATATGAACTTAAACTTCATCTTGAAGAAATATAACCCCACCCCCCTCAGCTACTCAAGCGCTCCAGAAAAAAAAAAAAACTATCTTGGATATTCTTTCCATAGAATTATGTATTTCTTTCTATATTCTGCATTTTCAGTAATTTCCTATTGCAGCAGAATCTGAATTTCCATACCAAAGGAATGTAGCTTTCATTTAAGAAAAATAAAAGAAATATAAGTAAAGAAACACATGCACATCATTGTACACACAAAGACAATACCTATCATTAACATAAGAAAAAAGATTTTAAGAACCATATTTACTTAGAGTTTTAGACAGCATAATGTGTTCAAGATTTAAACAGACTTAATGTCATACTTGCTAAAATTACCATTCAATGAAAAACAAAAAATCCACACTCACAAAACTGTATTTCATTAGAATTTAATCAGAGCAAAAAACCAAAAAAATACCACCAACACAATACTTTAAAAAATTCCACAGGCCAACAAGCCCTGAAGAGAACATCATCTTCTGAAACACTGTCTCTGCCAGGAAACACTAAAACATTGAGATATAGCACAGAGTCCAAGTCCAAGTCACTAATTTAAATTTCTTGCTGACTCTCCACTTGTGACAGCAGAAAGCAAGCAGAAAGTACAAGTTGTACCTGAGAGGAGTGAAAAGGCAGAGGTTACAAGCAAAGAGAATTCTAGGTAACATCACTGACACAGGGGAAGGCACAGTGACAGAATCAGCAATGAGCAGAGATTTCTTATTTTTGAAATGTAAGAACAATCCCTATTTGGCAAATAGCAGAAATTCAACCAAAGAAAGGCTCAGCAGCAACAGGAGACCAAGAACTAAAAGAATTACGCAGGTCAGAAAAGAGTAGCTGGCTAAGTAAACTGTTTTATTTTAAAAAGTTCTTGTTCGAGTAATCCATTTGCCATACCTGAACTACAATTCAAATTGCAAAGTGAGGAGCTTAATTTTTAGAATATGAAGACTTAAAATGCTGGGTTAGAGCTTTCATTGAAAAACTCTGCTCTTATGATCAGTACCTGTTTTCTCTGCATTTGTTCCAGCAACATTCTTATGTTGAAATTTAAGATGGTCTGGTGGCTTAGCTAACCTACAGAAAATGAGAGGATTTGTTTCTAGAACATGAACTTGTATGGAAGAAGAGAATCTAAATTTGCATGCTAGAACCACAAAACTTTCTCAGAATCTCTCCCCCCCCCAGGGAACATCATGAGCTTTCAAGATTTGAAATACTACAAGTCATCATAGAATCATAGTTTGGGTTGGAAGGGACCTTTAAAGGTCATCTAAGTCCAGTCTCCCTGACCACATTTAAAGAAAATAACACCATAAGTGAATGTGTTTGTTTCACCTTCACGTTGTAGAATTAAGTATTGCAGCAGAACAACATAAAGCAACACAATATGGGGAAACATAAGATCTCACAAATCTGAAATGCTGATATGGTATAAACAAGTTACAGTTATAGTGCATTTTGTCAAAAACAAAAAAATATTAAAAAGAAAAAAGAGAAGGACAAGAGTTTTGCTCCTTACTATAGCAGAGACTTGATTATGACGGAGGTTGAGCTCTGTGAGTGAATCCAGTCCATTCAGGTTTTCTACAACAGTTAGGAGGTTTCTGGCAAGGTTTAACACTCTCAGTTCACTTAAATGACTGATGTTTTCTATTTTAGCAATCTGTCAGAGATATGATAAACATACACACTGTGTTTTATATGGATATAAAATATATATATGGCACACACATTTTTTATAAGTATACATGAACCATAAACTATATGTTAAACTATATATGTGTGCCTCTGTGTGTCTCTAAACCATGACACCCATTTCAAATTACTGAAAACAAGTCTGCTAGAGATCCAGAGCAAGTATTCACCCACATCTTTCTTGCTATCCTGCAGTAAAACTCAGTCAACATTTCCTTCTATCCCACCAGAAATCAGGTTACTTCAGCTGTGCCGCTCTGTAGCGGCAACCTCGAAGACACCGTAAAACCAAGACAATGCTGATGGTATAGTGGTATGACAAAATGAGGGAATTTTGTGCATGGTTGAGCCTTAATTTGTCTGCAAATACACTCAATTATCTTCCTAGGATTAGAAAATGGAGGGATCTAACAAAGACTAAACTACAGTAAACAGGCTTGTTGCTTATTTTTATACTTAATACCAGATGCTTGTTTTTATACTTAACACCCTATTTTAAAGACTCAGGTGATAATGACAATGAAAAAAAAAAAAAAAAGTCATAAAACGTGCAATAACAGCTAATTATCCATAATTTTATTTTTTATTTCTAGAAATACCATTGTATTTACAAAGGCATTTATTATTGCTCTGGTGATGCAGTATGGGTTCATTTTCTGCTGTTAATGTTTCTCAGTGATGCACACAAGGCTCTCTAATCAGATAATTATTTCTCATGGCAGTGTGGGATCTGTCCTCCAGCACCTACGCAGACATTTATGCATGACTTGCGCACAGGGAGAAGAAGGACAGCCACTGCACAAGGGACACGCGTGTGGTACTGTTAGTGAAACCTGCTGGGTGGCAGAAAGAAGATAGCAGTTTTCCTGTGGAAAATACTTCAGCAACCACAAGGTGTAGCAGTGCAAAGAGCTACGAGCACGTATAATTCCCTTTCAGTTAGAATTAGCATCTGCTGTACCACTGTAAGCCCCCTTGAGCACCCAGTGCCCACCATAACTCTGCCAAGTGCCAGGGTGGAGTCAGCAAAACAGAGCCTGGTGTCACACACCTTCCCACAGACACTAAATTTCTGCTGCTTTAGACCAGTGCAAGTCTGGCTGTGCCAGTTTGCAAAGTGCCTAGCAGCTCCTGGAACAGGAGGACAGGTAAGGTAGCCATTATTTAACAGTTTGAGAACATCCCATTTTGTTGGCAATTTCCATATATACATGCACATACACATGTATATGTGACTGGAATATGCTGCTATAAGAAATATTTCAGCAATTTCTCAATTAAAAAGCATACAAAACTAGATAGCAAAACCAAAATTAAATAACATATTAAACCTAATTTTGATCCAACTGCTAATTAAACTATCCATTTATGTGTATTTTATACAGCAAGAAGTACAGGAAATACCACTATTTAGAAGAACTTACTTAGACAGAGAGACTTGCAAAAGTAACCCCAAGAGCAGGCACTTGGCATGAAGAGCACAGACCTCTGCTGATGTCTGCCCAGCTAGAATTACAGGCTAGAATGTCACAGTCTAGAATATTAATCCTGGTATTTCACTGCTATTGCAAAGATAATGATTTCATCAGCAACATACAGAGATACTCTTTACCACTTTGCTAAGCTTTAAGATTAGCTCTACTGAATTGCCTGTTTCAATTATGCATGCACACAGGAAGGTAAAGGTACATCAGCTTTTCATATGGACTGTCAGGTAAGAAATAATACAAGTTATTGTCACTTCCTTTTGGATGTTTCAAGTAATACTTTGATAATACCAAAAAGAAATTAGTACACAAGTCAAAGTCTACTTGTAACCACTGAACAAAACCACTATTTTCTCATGTGCTTGTACCTTTGAATACCTCACTATGAAATAGAATTCAGAAAAAGGTTGTTATGCACCAAATAATCACCCACCATAAATTAAATTGCACAAATGAAAGTTGCATCTTTTTAAAAAAGAATCTGAGATTAATGAAAATAAGTTCATGTATGAAAAAAATCAGGTTACATAATTTTACTTAACTTTTGAACTTTTGGAAAGAAAAATGATCCACAGAATTAAACTGAACACAGGAAATTACTTCAATGACATTTTATATTTAAAGCATTCTAGAATAACATTCATGTGTAGGGTCCCTGAATGATGCAATATTATGTGTCTATATTACTGTGTTGTTGATATTTAGTCTGGAGTATTTCCTATGTTTTGTCTGTAACTTGCGATCACTGGTAACATATAAGAGATACTGTACATAATTAACAATGCTCAGTGATTATTGTCCTTTTGCTGAACACCACTGAGATAAGTCTGGCTCCAGTTCTCTGACCTGTTGTTTAAATTGCTACATTCTTGAACAGGGGAAAACATATTTTCAAGTTCTCAGAGACCAATTCTGCTGTTGAAGTCTGTTCTTCAGAAATATACAATGTAGAAGAAACACCTTTTAAGACAGACTAGAAGGCTGTCAAAAATAAAAATCCCACAAATGGTTAAAGGAGCTCCCTTAATCAGTGTTATATAAGCAAACAACAACAAAACCCAGCCTTGAAAACAAGGCACTAGTCCACTAAGATGTATCCCAAACACAGCATTTCTTCCCTTCTTCATTTCTTCATTAAACTTTCAAAAATAACTAATACTGTGTATGGCAGATTGGTGTTTTAAATTTTGAATTCCTCAAAGGCAGGAAAAAAAAAACTTAAACAGAAAAACTTGCTTATCTTTGAACTAGAAAGGAAGAGACAGATTATTTATGGAAGATAAGTTCATAGTCTTTATTTGGTCTTTGCATGAAAAATACACTAAACCTACCAAAAAAGGAAATAATTAACTCAATTTCCTAACATTTGTGCCCTTCACATGTACATTTATGATGAAAACATTTTGAAAATCAAAATACCTTACTAAATTCCAAGATCTAATGTTAGTTCCTGACATGGGGTAATTTGTTACGTTCTCTGGATCAAAGTAAGCCTGTCATGATGAAGGTTATCTAGTAACAACCAGCTGGACACAATGCCCAAAACTCCCAGTAAAGTTGTAGTTAATGTAAAGATAGTTATACAGATACTTGAAGACCAAAAAATAGTCCTATCTACATCAACATCACTTGTAAGAATAGTGCAAGTAGTGCTTCACTTCCCTTAGTGATTACTTCATTTGTGCTGTGAAAGTGTGCTGACTGCCACAGCTGCCTCTTTACTCTGCAAGTATTTTGATCAAAAACATAACTCCCCCAACCAAATTTCCAACTGCAACATGAAAAGGGTTATAATCACACAAACACTTGTGAATGAACAGGTTTAGAGATGGCCAAGACTCTAAGGGCAATGCCATCATCTGGTCCTAGACTGCCTCTGCCACTGCTCAGTGTGGACATTGTTTGATTAATGTTATTTAAAGCACCACATACTTATTGCATCACTTATAACAGTAGGTTCCTACAGCACTAACTTGGCTTTTCTTTTATATTTATGTAAGTAATCTGGTTTTGCCAGACCACCAACAGTAAAAACAGCAACCAATTCTATCTAAAAATTTTATAGCAGTTCTAAGACTGCTTTAGTTTAACTACACCACAACTACTTGTGGTAAGTTACTGCTGTGTAGGTGTGAGAGTCATTATGCTCAGCTCACTCAGCATTTTGATCACTGTAACTTTCCTGAAGTACAATGCTGAAAGTATAGGAGACTGAATTGAATAGAGATTCAAAATAAATCTCATGACACCTTTTATTAATTACTGATTTCTGTGACCTTAAGAGTTGTAAAACGTGCCAGTTCCCTTTCATGACACAATACTTTTTAAAAAGATGCAGCAAATACATGATGCCTACACAACAAACATAAGCAACCAATTCATTGTACTGTACCTGATTTCCATGAAGATCTAAAACATCAAGGTTTTTTAGGTTCTCCAGATTTGAGATCTTCTTTATTCTGCAAGATTTCAATTATGAAAAATTATTTTTAATATTAGATTAAAAGTGTCTTTCATTTTCCAGCCAATACGAAATTTAGCCTTTTTTCCTGACTACCAAGAGTAACAGAAAAATACCAAAATTTTGAACCACGAAAAAAAATTGATAGGTAAATGAGTATGCCTTAAGACTGTCACCTTCCTTTCTGACTGTTATTAGCAGCAGTATTTATGTGGCTCTTCTAGAAAGAAGAAAAGGATGGAATACTTGCTCCACTAGGAAAAAAAGTCAACAACTTCACTGTCTCAAAACTTCTCTGTCATATTTTGTCAGATTCCAAACATAGGCTATTATATACCCAACAGCATCATCTACTGGCTGGTGACATTAAACTTGTGTATTAAGCATTTGTTTCAAGAGTAATCAAAGATGACACCCAGATCAAGCTGAAAACAAATTGCTAACAACTGTGTCTGACATGTAACCACTCACTCATGAGTAGGCCAAACCCTAACTACCTCAACACCATACTGCCAAGGTAAACTGCACTCAGGGTGGTTATGATAAGGAAAATAATTCCTCAAAGCACTTCAAAATTGTAGTTCCCATGCAGAGATATTTTACTACAAATAAAATTGATTTCTACAGGTGAGATTTTTAATACAAAAGCTCTTAGCTCTAGTAACATGCTGCACTATTGAAACTGGCTGGTTTTGAATACAGGCTGAACTAGGAGGTACATTCTTTATAATCTGCACATAATCTGGTCACCAATTCTCACTTTACTGAATGTAAAAAACAAGGAAATTAACAAAATCAGAACACAACCCTTAGATGTGTGACCAATTCCACAGATACATGTATTAAATTATTAAAATTAAAGGCTACAGGACTAGAAGCAATAAATAAGTCATAAAAATCCATGACTCATCTGTCTGGTATTCTTCCCAGCTAAATATATCAGGCAGAAGTACTTTTTATAGGTTTTAAATAATCAATGAAAGCTACATTTGATGTGAAAAGACATTCCACCTGCCACACAAATCTAAGAACACACATTTAATAATCGATCAGAATAGAAGATTAGATGGAAACATGTGAAGTAATTTGGAACAGTTGCTTAAAATTTATGAAGAGAGGAAGTTTTGTAGAACATGACACACAAAATCTGTGTGCTTCCTCAGTGGGATCCCTGACTCTTAGCTACTCTTAGGGCTGGTCTCACTGCTATGACAGCAACACCACAAACTGAAAACTGTAACTAACAGAAACAACGCCAGATCACAGTTGTTAGACCGTAAGAAGTAGAGTGCCTCAGTTTCATTATATTTACCTGTTCTTTCCCAACAGAAGGACTCTCAGGGATCTCAAGGTTGAAACCCCACTTATTTCTTCAATCTGATTATCATATAAATCTAAGAAAACAAGATGGTGAAGATTAGAAATATTTTGGATACGAGTTATAAAGTTATGCTGGAAATTCAAAAGACGAAGGTGATCTTCCCCATCAATAATTGGGCACACAGTCAGTTTTTGCCTGGAAGAAAAAAGAAAAAAAAGAACACACAAGTAAGTAATAAATCAATAATCCACCTTCTGCTCACCCACTCTAACTGAACAGAGAAAAGTACATTATCTTGGTTAAGATAACATTACTTAGGTTTGCTAATTAAATTCTGTAGATAAAACAGTAACTCCTATCTATTAAAAAATTAGCATGAAAACATCGCGGAATATTTCCAAAATTTTCTGAACACCTCTCCTCTTAGAGATCTGCTTGTTACATGGAAACTACATGGAGGGTTTGTGTTGTGACCGTACTAAAATTCCAACAGATGTGGCCTCACAATTTACTAAGATTTTCTTCAGTTATCACGTGAACAGCCTATTCAGATCAGAAATCTGCCTGCCTTGGATGGCTGCTGTGCAGATATATTCATCATGAGGGCACTCATACAGAACTTCTCAATGGGACACAGCTCTTCTCTCAAAAACACTAGCACACAAAACCCAACCACCCAAGCCCACCACTGACTGCAGCCATTAATGGGGCACTTGTCACTCTGGTCACTTCAGACCAGAGGTCTCAGGCTCTGGTGCCTGGGCTCCATCACCCTCTCACCTTTCCAGGGTAAGTCTGTCAGAGTTGAGGATTTTTTCTTCAGCAGTACGTTGCAATACAGGAAATGTTATTGATGAACTGCTCCCAAAATTTGTATTATCTATTGGAAAATCATACAGAGGGTATATGAACCACTTCTGTGTAGATGCATGTCATGAACCACAGGTTATAAAAGAAAATTTTCTTTCGTATAAAAAGTAAAGCATGAAAGTGCTTTCTGCCTTCATTCAGTACTATGATTTCTTGATTTTCTTTCCTGATATTATTTGTTTACAACTATATCCCTCTACATCCTCTTTCCAAAGTATGCCCATTTCTTTACTTTCTGTGATTTTTTCCAACAATTTGTTGTAAGCAGATATTTTGTAAATTTCTTTATTTTTATTAGAATTACCCAGCGTTTTAACATAAGATTGTAAAATTGTTTCACAATTTCAGTATCTGAACTTAAAGCAGATATTACCTAACTTAAGATGAATTTAAAGACACAGATCAAATAGATGTTGATAGAACTAGAAACTAAAGCACCAAAACATTGAAGCAATCCCACTGAGCCACAAATAAATACAAAGTCTTTCCAAAGTAAGGGTACACAATACCTGGTTATCATTGGTATTATATTTCACTCCATTATCAAGAAACAGGCAGCCCTTTAAAACATATTTATAAAATTATTCATCCTTATGCATTTCATTAATATAAGAGGAAGTAAGGGAGAATGTCTAAAAACACCTGAAAAATTAATCAACAAATGTGTTCTGTGACCTTTGGCTTATCTGGAAAGTGATCCACTGAAAAGTATTGGCCAAAAGAGATCATTGTGCATGAACAATATAGGCACAAAATACAGGCTCGACTTCTATGTGCTTGCCCCTTTTTTCCCCCCTCTTTCTTCAAATAAATGATATATCTTACCAGGAAGAACACTAATTCTTTAATGAACAAAACAACTGTTTTACCACTACAGTGAGTCCATTGTTGTCTGAAATATACCCTTAGTTGTCTATTTAAGTAAAACAATTGTCAGTCAGTTTAGAATCTTTTCAGTGCTACCCTTGAATGTTTCATCACCAGCTACTCTAACAACACTCTCTATGCATCCTTCAAAATCAAAGCGGTTAAAAAAGACGCCAAAAAATTAAAATCAATTAACATTGTTGCAAAAGTCTTTCTTTAGTTGTGTTGCAGGTTTTAAAGTCAATAAACATAAGACCAGAAACTTAAAAATCAATCTGAAACACAACAGGATGGCAGTAAAGTAACTTTTTTTACTACTGCCATCCTCCTAAAGATGTGTAAATGATCGCTATTGCTGCTCTTTCATTAAAGAAAGATTTATTAAAAGCCTCTGTTTAAATGTCTAGATTATATTTTTGAAAAAAATTCTAGTGGTTTCCTGTCAATGGTTTACTGACCTCTCTTAACACCTAAAGGGAGCACTAGGAAACACCTTTGGTAAGGCACCCAATAAAGAGAGAGAGACTAACGAGAAGTTTTCACTGTTACCTCAAGTATGTGAACTAAAAATGTGGCTGCTTTGTCAGGGTCTGGATTTTGTAGGTGTGTGAACGGAAGTCTCACCAAGTCCTGATAAAGAACCTGTACTCTGCTTCAACTCCAAACCAGAAAGTTCTGTCAGACTGGATGGTCCTGGGAGATAGAGCTGCTTATTACACACCAAAGGACTTAATGCTCTTTGGTCTCCTGCGCAGGGAACAAAGCCAAACTGCAGACTTACCTTTACTCCATAAGTGGTATAATATCCCTAAAAATCAACCCATTCTGAATGGCTGCTGGCCTCCATTTTTTACCAGAATGAATAAAGAGTTGCCATGATAACTAAACTGATCTCCTACTCTAACCCATTACTGTTTTACATGACAAGAAAGCAGCAGCAACATGGCAGGAAATGTTGTTTCAAGTCTCTTCCAGTCCTCACCTCAAGATATCACCAGTATCTTGCTTTGCAAAGCCAAGAGCACACAAGCACAATAGAAAAATTATCTCTTATTATCACAGCTCTAAATTAGAAACTAATTTTGTGTAAATATATTAAAATGTTAAACATCCAGTAAAATGTTACATTAGAGAATTGTGTGGCTGTGAGGGAATTTACAGTCGGGCACTTGATAGGTTGTGGCTTTGTAGGTAGAAGAAAAAATGTTCTTCATGAAAGGGAAAAAAAAGGTTGAAAAAAGCCAGGCGTTAGAAGGATAGCGGGTTCAGGACATGATGCAACAGTAAATACACTGAATTACTGTAGCCAAGTAGGAAACACTGTCACTCTTACATTTTCTGATCGTGATACAATCTGTCTCTACTTCTGAAATAATGAAAGAGATACAAACGAGAAACAAACGAAACCCCATTGAATATTACCTTGTCTTCCTGAGTAGTTTTTTTCCAGATCATGCTGCAGAAGTCTATTGTGGAAAGATGAGTGTTCTTTATTTATTCTGAATTCAAACTGTAACACAATATTATAAGACAAATGTTAAAGTTTTCAAATGCAAATAATGTCTTTATACAGACAAACACAACCTTAGTAATAACTGCAGCTCTCAGGAATTTCTACAAATGCTTTGAAAAAAAGAGAAGAAATAATTTCTCCAATAAAAGGTGTATTCATTCTTTTAAGACACTACAACTAAAAAGCTTCACTGCTGGAAACCAAAATGAAAATATGTAAGTTACCAGCACATTCATATGCAGTTGACTAAATAAATAAAAAACAAACCCCACCCTATGAGGAATGCTGCAATTACAGGAGAAAAAGAGGTACAGATGGAAGAACAAGAAATCATATATACATATGTTAAGCTTATGGCAGGCTATAGTACAACCCCCTGCTTTTATTTTATATATATTTAATACAAAATGAAATAAATTAAAATACTATCAGATACATTAGATATTATAAATCAACAGATGAGTACTGAAAAGGTAATTCTTATTTGAAAGCATACAAATTTGTCTGTCTCATACAACATTCATTAATATAACTATCCAAGAAAAGGTAATAATTACTGGTTTGTTTTTTTCTGGTATTGACGAGGTCTGGATGACCAGCTGAAGACCACAATTATTAACCTGCAAGTGGAAAGAAAATGAAATTAAATGCTACATTGGTCAAAAATATCAATACAATTGTCGATTGCAGTAGTGATTTGCATATCAATACAACTGCTTTTTAAACAATAAAGCCATTTTCAACGGCAAAACCTGCGAAGACAGGAACTATTTTACAAAATATTATGAAGAATACATCACAGCTCTAAGTAGCACTGGATTTTTAGTTTAAAAAAAATCACACAGGTTTTAGTTTTTAAAATATGCTGAAAGCATGACTGCCATGGGGATACAACCCTCATTATGAAGAAAACAAGTGTTTACATTGAAATATGCCTTGTATTTTGAAAAGGCAAAACACGCTGCTCCTTTAGCCGGATTTATGCGACAAAACAGAAAGGTCTCACAGGAACACGGAGCCAAGCGGCTCATCCGTGCACTCCCAGCACAGCACGAACGCTGTCGGGGGAGCTGCACCCGCCCGGCCCCCCGGCCCGGCAGCACCTACCGCTGCGGGCGCGGCCCGCGGGGCCCGGCCGGCGCGGCCCCTGCCGGGCACCATGGCCCGCTGCCGCTCGGCCCCGCTCGGCCCCGCGCAG
>VZTJ01001826.1:1781439-1798043 GCA_013397795.1 Orthonyx spaldingii
GGGCTGAGCCCGGCCCGCAGCGCCATGGCCCAGCCGCAGCCGGCCGAGCCCGGGGCCGCGCCCGCGGGGCCGCAGCTGCGGACGGGGAGCGGCCCCGTGCAGATCCGAGTGGCCGTGCAGGCGGCCGCCGAGGAGGACGAGGAGGACGAGGAGGGCGGCGGAGCGCCGTGCCCCAGCTGCAGCGAGGAGGACTCGGGGCGGTGCGGGCGCTCCAGGTGAGCCCCCGGGAAGGGGACGCTGTGCGGGGCGAGCGGCGGGGCCGCCGCGGCCACCCCCGGAGCGGAGCGGGCCCGGCTGATGCAACGCCGAGGGGCGGGTGGGAGACGCTGGAAACCCTCCAGCGGGGACACCCGGCGGCCGGGAGCGAGCTGCCCGCCGCTCCGATGGCTCCGCCCGGGCTGCGTCCCATCGCACCCGCCCCCGACGGGACTGCGGGGGCCCGGGGCTCCCCCACAGCGAGAAGCGCCGGGCTGCGATGCCCCCGACATTTCCAATTCACCGCCTTTTGCAGAGAGAGTTTGGGGCTTAGTTGTAGCTATGTGTCGGAGTTTTGTTTTGGGGTTGGGTGTTTTGGGTTTTTTTCCATTTTTTGTCCGTTTGGCTTTTAGTGCGTAGACTCGTGGGTATTTGTTTAATTATCTAAGACATGGACAAACAGACTCGTTCTATTAGCCTTGGAAACAAGGTGATTAGACATGAAATCAAGACCAGCTGAAATGCAGCAGAAACTACCACTTTATACTCTCCATTTTACTGTTTGATAACACAAATAGTGTTGTCTGCATTCAGCAATATGTTGCAGGAATGTTGGCTTGGTGGCCTGAAATAATTTTGATGCCTACCAGAATCTCTTACTTGTAAAAGGAACATCCAGGATTTTTGTGCCAGAAAACTGAAGAGAGACAAAGCTCTACTAGTTGTAGTTCATCCTGTGGTCTGTACTAAAGCTGCAGATGGAGTCACAACTTGTCACATAAAGATTTAGGTACAGTAGCAGGAAATCCAGTATTCTGTTTGAACATTTATTGTTTCTAATTGATTCTCTAACTTCATACCTAGCTCTGGCTCAGAAGGAACTGCAATGTATTATTTTAAATTACAGAGGGGTAGCAGGGGAGTGAGAAATTTTCTGTAGCTGCCAAAATTGTCAGCTATGGACTACAGGAACAGCAGTTGAGCATAGCTAGGTGCAGTTAGGGTGTGTAAACTGAGTCAGCTTAGTTATTCCACAATCATATATGATTTTTATAAATATGTACAGCAGTCTACAGTACTGGATTCCAATTACTGATTTCTTAAATTCAGGATATTATTTACATTTGTTATCTATGACAGGATTACTTGTAAAGAGCTTCTAGCCCCGGCCTAGACTAGAAAAAAACGAGTGGTTATTTTTTCAAGCTTTGAAATAGCTACTCTTAAATGTCACTTGTTTAATCCTCTACAGTAGGTGCTGTCTTCAGCAATGTTTGCTGACAGTGTTGATGCATATTCAGTTCTTGTGGAGGTTGCCTTTTTGTAAATGGCCTCTTCCTGATCCAGGAAAGGCCAGAGGTTTTGCCATGGAGAGAACCCTAAAGACTCCACATTGAAAGCAGGTGAATGGAGTTCACACACACTTTTGCCATTTACATATAACCTTACCTAAGGGTTTAATTTTTGGGAATGCAGCATCTGACAGGAAATTATTTATAAACATTTGGAATATTATTAGGGATGATTAAAACTGCTGGGAATGAGCCATCTCACTCTCCAGCTGAAGCTTACAGACAATTTGCCATCAGTAGGCACCCAGGACTGTATTCATGTTTTTGTTGACAAACTTGGACTGCCCTTGAGTGATTGTACTTGGAACCTATAAATTAGATTGTCACATAGTGCTTATTAATACAATACTTTATTCATGTAGAGACTCAGCTAAGAATTCTCAGAAGGTTAGACACTATCCAAACAATTTATTATTTGTGAGTCCTGATAATTAAAAGTCCAAATCTGCTCTCTCTGTAGATATGTTTAGTTTCTTGTGTGACTAATGGCCAGATGAGTCACCAGGTTAAAAGATTGTTTTTCATTCTGTTTTACAAGCATATCATCACAAAGCTCTGAATAAAAAAATAAAGTTGTGAATAACTACTAGGGTTTGGTTCTTTGTCAGTGTTGACTGAAATTATATCTCAACTACTTTTGTAATAAAGTTGATACCCTAGAGGTGCTACAGTTGATCATTATCATGAATTAATATGCAACTAGCTACAAATTTCCACACAGTATTTAGTGAGGGCTGTTGTAAAAGCCCATGAGATTTTGTAAAAGCTGACTTGTCTGCCAAATATAGAAATACTGTATAGGTCAAACTGTGACCAGTATTTGAGAGGTGAAATGAGGCCTCTTATGCCCTGATTCAGTGTTAATACTGTAGGTATGGATTGTACTGAACTCTGCAAACATGCAATTCATTTTTGTTGTTTTCCAAAGCACAACTCCTCTTTTTGTCTCCATGCAAACACCTGCAAATATCTGTGCTAATAAATCCCTAAAACAACTGTAAGCCCCATCCTGAACTGAAGGTGAGCTTCTCCTAGCAGAGTGTAGATACATAAAAAGGCTGAAATGTTCCAAGCTTCTTGAGCCCAAACTAATTCTGAATTGGCAGGAAATGAAGTAGTGAGGTAAGCAAATATCATGAGCAAAAAATAAACACCACTGTTTTCTTCTTCCTTCTGAAACCAGCACCCACAGCTGGGCAATAGATATCTTTTACCATCCTAATCATAACTTCATCCATTATCCTCCACTTCTGTTTTTGCCAAATAGCATAAATGCTTTGTCTTGCTCTCTCATTCTTGTCATTCCTTTGAATTGTACCCTATTAAAGTCTGGGGAGATTTTTAACAGTGAGACTTGTAGGATTGTAGGAGTGAGTATCCACATATATCTGATGTGTTGCCCTGTTATCGGAAGAAAAAGTAAATGTACTGTAAGCTTCAAAAAGCCAGGTCCCAGAGAAGTGCTGTAACTTGTCCCAGCTGTGGCACAGTCCCTGTTCAGCACTGCAGTCACAGCACCCATCACCCCGGACAGCACTGCCCAGGGCAGGGCACTCAGCAGGCTGCACCCTCCCTGCCACATCGGCCTCACAGCACTCCAGTGTGATGCCTGCTCCCTTGCCTAAGGATTGTAGAAGCTCTGAAAAAGCCACTTAAGACAATATGGAGGAAATGTATGGCTCCTTCTTTTCATTGCTGAGGTACATGGGAGACCAAACTAATACATGATTTACAGGTTCTAAAGTACTTAGTGGATGATTTAATTTTTTTAACAAAAACTTTCGTGATTGTCCCACAAAACTAGACTATTGACAGCTTGAAAAAATGACTCTGGCTTAAGATAGACTTGTCCATTATAGTCACCTGTAAATGGAAATTTCTATTTCAGCAACAAATATGTTGCTGTAACTGCATGTGGCAAGATGTTTATCTCAAATCCATGGTTGCAGTATCTTTTGAGGAATAGGATGCTTAGCAGTGCTCCATATTGCTCATGTACCCTGACAATATGATGGGAGGAGAAGAGAATAAATGAGAATGTCTTCATAGGAACCTGCATGTGTGCATATAGATCTGCTCCTGAGGTACATGAGCGGGCAGGTTTAGCCCCTGTGGTTAACTGTGAGTTCTGTTACTCTGGCACTCTGGAAGTGACCTGCAAGTCCTGTCAGTCCTTCTTACTCCCTGGATACCAGCTTCTGTATTCACACAGTGAGGAGGCTTAAGAAATCATGACTGCATCAAGCTGGAATATTCAATCTCTGGTGTGTGACACTACTCATGAAGCACATAAAGGTCAAGCCTATGTTTAATAGCTTTGGAGGAACTTCGTATAGTACCAAGTGCCAGTGCACCTTCATTTCATGTGCTGGTGGGAAGATTTGAGTTGGCAGAGTGTTTTCAAGGCATTAGTGTAGATGTCTCATTGTTCTACACTGAGATTAGCTTTTGGAATGAGCTCAGGAACTTGACTTCTTATGCTGACTGGAAAGCTTCATCCTCTGAGCTGCCTGCTGGCTCAGATGGGTGGGTGACACCTGTCCAGCACCCACATCTAAAGTCAGTTGGGAACCAGCATAATGGTTACACCCCTTCATTTTGAAAGGCTATTTGAATCCACTAATAGAAGATGAAGATCTGTTGATAAAATGATTTTACTGTTTTCCAGTGGTGGGGAAAATGATGACGACTCTGACCGAAACTGGAAACCACCAGAAAATGACCTGATTCAGAAGCTAATAGCACAGATTGAATATTACTTCTCAGATGAGAACCTTGAGAAAGATGCCTTCCTTCTGAAGCATGTGAGAAGAAATAAGATGGGCTTTGTCAGTGTTAAACTCCTCACTTCTTTTAAGAAGGTAAGCTACCTTTTTAAGACTTGAAGTGTCTCATGCAAGCGCGATGAATCTAAAAACATTAGGAGAGATGAAAGTAACATTCTATACAGGCAATTTTACAGTCTTTATCTGCCTGGTTTTGCTAAGATGGTTAGGTTTGTACTCATCTAGAACTTTAACTGCTGAACTTGTTGATGATTGACTAGAGAAATCATAGGCTTAAAAGCACGGATGCTTTTAAGTTATTATTCTTGGAGACAGGAGAACATTAGATAAAATTAATTTCCATGGCATCTACTCATGAATAGCTGGGTAATCCTGGTAAAGTTACGGTCCTGTCTCTGGGAAGGGACAGTGAATCTGACCTTTGCAATTCTACGTAGAACCAAAAATGAAAAGTAGTATAAAGTATCTGGTAACAGAAGTTCCTTCAACTTGAAGTGAGTTTTATTCTTTTTTTTTTTTTTTTTTTTATACATTAGAAAGACCTACGTAAATATGTATATGTAACCAGTTTCTAAAATTATGTAAGAAACACTTTGTCAAGATTCTAAATCTCACCATTTTGCAGAGTTGTTCAATCTAAAAGTTAAGGCACTCTCAGTTTCTTCAGACCACTTCAAACAGATTATACTGGTAACAGATAATGCTGTATAAACATTTAAAGAAAACGGAGAAGTTTGCGGGTGTTTTTTAGACTGAGATTTTTGAGGGAGGAAAGATCAGTTCAAACAATGAAGTTCTAAACTTGACAAAACTTCTTGTTTGGCAATTTAACAAAACAGCCTCCCTTGAACATGCATTTTGATCATGGTTCAGGCCTAGATATGGAATCACCAAGCACTCTTGGAGCAGGCTTTCAGGTATAGTAATGATTTCCAGTTTGAGCTTTAGTGCTAGTTCCTGTTTTCATTAGATTCAACAAGACATGAGCTATACAGGAGCTCATTGATGCCCATTATAGCAGGAAAACCATTCACTTTCTCACTAAGTCTGCTTCATGAAACTTAAATCCCGAGTTCTATTTGCAGACTGAAGCCTGCATCTGCCTTAAAATTCAGTGATTAGTTTGCTTGGGTTTGCTCAGTTGTGGTGCTTAACCTGTGTCTGTCCCAAAGGTGAAACACCTTACCCGTGACTGGAGAACCACAGCCTATGCACTGAAGTACTCAAACACTCTGGAGCTCAATGATGATAACAAAAAGGTTCGAAGAAATACTCCAGTTCCAGTGTTTCCAAGTGAAAACATCCCTACCAGGATGCTACTGGTGTATGATATCCATCTGATTTCTGAGCTGCAGGCCCTTAACAAAGAAGAAAATGGATGCATGCAAGAAAGGATAATGGAGCATCTCCTCAAAGCCTTTGTAACTTTTGGTGTAATTTCATCAGTTCGTATTCTCAAGCCTGGCAGGGATCTCCCACCCGACATCAAGAGGGTCAGCAATCGGTACACCCAGCTGGGAACCCAGGAGTGTGCAATTATAGAATTTGAAGAAGTAGAAGCTGCCGTACGTGCTCATGATTTAATGTGTGCTGAAAACAAAGAGACTGGCATGAAAGTTGTCCTCATAGGCATGAAACCACCAAAGAAGAAAGTTCCCAAAGACAAGAACCCTGATGAAGATACCAGCAAGAGCCTTAAGAAGACTCGATCCCTTAACAAGAGAGTTGAGGAACTTCAGTTTGTTGGTGATGAATCTTCAGCAAACAGCTCTTCTGACCCAGAGAGCAATCCTACATCGCCGCTGTCAGGACGTAAACGTGCCACAACAAATACTACGAGTAATTTGAGCCCCGTCATCCACCCAAACAACCATTTGAGTCCCAATATGTCACCCAGATCAAGTCCTTGGAACAGTCCATCTTCACTAAGAAAAGTAACCAAAAAATCTCCGCTGGCTGAAGACAGCAAGCTTAACCCAAGCACTAGCCCTGAAATTCCAAGGAAATATACTGATTATTCCTCAGACAGCAGCATCACGCCTTCTGGGAGCCCCTGGGTACAGAGAAGAAAAGCCCAAACTCTGACACAAGAGAAGAGTCCTGTCAGCAGTCCCATGTTGGTTCGGAAAATGCAAAATGCAGACGGTCTCCCTGTAGGGGTGCTGCGGCTGCCTAAAGGTCCTGATGGCACTAAAGGATTCCACAATGGCTGTGAAAGAAGGAAAGCTATGAAGGGTGAATAGACTGTTCTTTAAAACCAGTTTCACAAAACAGCCAACTGCTGGTGACCAAGCTTGGTGAAAATTGGTCGCTTGCGTGACTCAGTTAAGCCAGTATTTAATTTTAAAAGCTTTTGTATTTATATAGAGACTTTACCATTTGTATATTTGTATATTTTCTCCACAGAACAGGTGAGGCTGGAAGGCATCTCTGGAGATTGCCCAGACCACCTCCTTTGCTGAAGCTACAAGTCACTGATAGGTTTGAGTATCTGCAAGGACAGACTCCTCAGCCTGTCTGAGTGCTGTGTTCCCACGTTCAAACACCCACAGAGTACCAGTTTGTGCCCTTTTCCTGTTACTGGGTATTGCTGAGAAGTGCCTGGCTCCACCTTCTTTACTTCTCATCAGATATTTGAAAACCTTGACGAGATTCTCCCCCAGAGCCCTCTCCACTCCAATCTAACCAGCGCCTGCTCCCCAGGCCTCACAGGGGGGATGTGCCAGCCTTTTAATCAGCTGAATCACTTAATGCAAGGCCCTTACCTGCATCCATTCTCTTTAATGTATTTTTAAACACCTAAATATTCAAGCAGGCATATAAATCATTGACGTAAGTACATTATTTGCCAAGCTAAGGATCCTGAGGAGCAGTGTGTACTTACAGTTTGGTGGTTGTACTATGAAAAAATATGGAATGTTACCAGTCTCATCATAAGGGGCTGAGGTTTTGAAGACTTCCTGTGTTTGCCACAGAAGGAACTGAGAAACCAATGCCACAGTGAGCAGTTGCTCTCACATACATCACCCAAGCAGTATTGTTCAATAGGACCAGTGTATATTTTCATGAGTAAAGACTGAGCACTGGAGACTGCTCTGTAAGTGTTCTCTCATATAATCAGATGGAAATAAAAATATTAACTCTAGATCTATTTTGTTTACTTTAAAAAAAGTTGAGCTGTGCATGAGTAGATAACTTAAACCTCATCTTATACCACATGAAATTCTAGTAGTGGTCAAAATTTACATTGCATTCAGGGAAAAAATGTCCTCTGCCCCATTACTGATGGTTAATTCTGTGGTGATGCTTCACTCTGTGTGTCAGTCATTTTTACATAATATTATAAACTAAACAGTGGTTATGTCACTATTATCTCACAATTTAACAAGCAGGTTTAGCAAGAAGTGCTTAAATTAAAATTAACTATAATGCTACATGAAGTCAAAGAAGGAAAATACAGTTTTACTTACAAAAGTTAAACTCTGGAAAACTAGCCCAGGGACAGTAAAAAGGTTTCAAGTTGCAATGGTCAGCCTGGGAGCTGTGCATGACAAAGATCTCATCAGATGGTGATTCTTCATTCCGAAAGTCCACATCCTGTCCAACTTCCTAAGTGTAAGATTACTGCCGTGTAAATAACTGCAGTAACACACAGTTAGACTCCTACATACAGAAATCCCAATTCTGTGTGTTGTTCTTCAGCCACCCACATACATTCCTGGTTCTTTTACTGCACACAAATGGAATCCTCTAGGTGACCTCCTGACTCCCATTACACAACCTGCAGCATGTGCACATTCCCAGACTTGGTGAGCTCTCAGCACCAGAACACACTGGCAGGTGCTTGGAGAGGGCAGAGTGGTCCCTGCCCAGGGCAGAAAGAGCCAGGGGCTGCCAGAACAGCAGGGGAGAGGCTCCAGGGACTCACCCCACAGAATCCTGCTTCTCTTCTGCAGAGCTCAAACACACACATGCACACCTCAAAGTGGTGGTTTAAAAACATGGAGCTTGAGGCTATTTTTATTGCTTTTTTCACACAACAAACAAATTATAAAAAGCATTTTAAGAATGAGATCACTTTGCCAAGTGGCTCAGTTACTGAAGGCATTCAAGATTCTTAACTGCCTACACAGCACCAGTGCCCAGGGCACCAGCAGAGATGCCCGCATGCTGCTCAATCCACAGCAGCTTCAGTCGTACATGTAGAGCAATAAAAAGAGATACAATACTTAATTCCTTGGGACAAATATTTTTTTCTCCCTGAGTTTGTTTCTGTAGTCACACTCAATCAACTGCTCAAAAACTGAAAACAATACAAACCCCAAAAACACACACCACACATTCAAACTGCTTGGTGGAATGCTGCCAACAAAGACGTTTTAAACACCAACAGCTGTGCCTTCATATTGTTCCAGCTCTCAAATGTTTGTATTATAGTGACGTATTTCAAGTCAGTATTTTTTAACATGTCATATCAGCTGAAGAGAAACAAGGTGACAACACATGTGGCATTTTAGTCACTAGTTGAGAGCCCTTCCCAACTACAAAAGAACATTTACTTCTGTCCCCACTAACAAGGAATGCATTCCAGTTGCCTTCATTTTGCACAGACACTTTATGGCTGGGTTTAAAACCCTGGGGTCTGAAAAAAGCTGGGCATTTCAGTAAAAAAAAAGCTTATTAACTCAGCCAATACACCCGAGCTGCTTAGGACAACAGTTTGATTAATCAAACAGAGCTGGCTTCAACTTACACCACTGTTCCCTTAGCTTGGATTTTACTGCATTTGAAGCAAAAATATGGTTGATTGATTCATAGGAAAGATCCCACATCTGTGACCGAGTCAGATTAAATGTTTTTGCGACCAGCTCATATTCTTGCGATAGATCGGTTGCAAAGACGCCTTTATCATCAGTCTGGAGTTCAATTGAAAGAAAAGAAATAAAAAAGTTTAAATTAGTTCCTCTACATCAAAAAGGTTTTTTCTATACATACAAACCAGTTTAATCTTGCTGTCTCACATTTTATTCCACTGTTCTTTCATCTGTGCATAGTTATTTCATTCTTTATTTGCCCTATTTTCACGAAAAATGAATGAATTATTCAAACATATTAGAAAACTTCTTAAAATGATGGCACGATTTATCAAGAAAATAGGATTTACTACTAAAATTGCTAGAAAGATGGCTATCAAATGCTGTATGCATTCAAGGTATGTCAGTATGTGCAGGTCTCCTTATTACTCTTTTCCCTTTCCCCACATAAGCACAATGCCATAAAAAAAAAATAAATACATATACACACACACACTTGGACAATGCTATGGGTTATGGGGGTTAAACTAACAAGATAATAGTCAAACCCTGCCAATGGCAGCAGAAGTACTTGGCACCTTCAATGCTTAAGGACCTTAATGAGCTGTCAAGTGAATGCAGGACCTCTCACCCAGGTCAATGAAGAGCCAGGTAAGCACAGATGCACGTGCAAGCACTGGACCCATGTGTTTTAAGAGTAACCTGTCAGTGTGCAAACAGCTATGCAGTTCATTGCTTGTACAGCTGATCATATCCCACAGAAAAAAGGCTGGCTTTACAATAGAACCAAGAGAAATACTAGCAATTCCCATTTGAATGACAAGCATTTCTCAAATAGAACATTATGATTTCCTCAAAGCAAATGATTTGCTACAAGGTCAGAAATTGTAAGTCAGCTCTGATTCATAAAAGGAGAAAGACTTCTCCAGCTTCACGAGTTTAGTCCTTTGCCTAAATACAAAAAACTTGCTTAAAAATCAAAAACTTACACAAAGCACTGCAGGATGGCCCATGCTGTACCAGTATCCAAAATGGTGTTTGTCACAGGAAGGCACTGTCTGACTTTTTATGTTTGATGTCATGCAAAATTCTAAGGGAAAAACAGGAAAAGAAATTAGGACATATATGAAAACAAGAGATGTTAATTGACTTAGAAAGGTCCTGAATAAAAATTAAAATCAATTACTGTTGCTTCCTTGATTTTCTACGCTTCTTTGGTAATTTCTTTTGAGAAAAGTTTGCTAATCAATTTTTTTGGAGTATAAAATTTAGGGAGCTTGCAAACCAGGTACAGAACCACCACACAGTCTCGCACAGTAATGACAAGTTATGATTTGGTTTTGCTTCCATCTGAGACATCAACTGTTGTCTGCTCCCACAAAGGTGTCCAAAAACCCAAAAATGTCACGAGTGTACCTTTATGGGCAAGTCTCATTGCCATGTTTGTCCAAGTCAGCTCTGGTCAGAGACCAACTGGTGTCACTAGATCAGCAGTACATATCCTGTCCTGGTATCCAGAGATCAAGTCATAGTAAATATTTTTTCCTTACCAATAGGTATATGATTCCGCTGAACCAGTGACACTATCTCTTCTGAACCTGCTGCTGCGGAGTTGAGAAATGTTCCATGTCCAATTCTGTCAGGAGGCAGGCCCAGGAGAACCTTGGTCTCCTCTTCTTGATTTGGGATCTAGAGAGGATATATTTTACATTCTGTCAAGGCAGCATAAAACAGCACAATATATAATTACAATGGACTTTCAGTTCTACTTTCACAGCATTTCTTATCCAAAAGAAAGTGTTAGTGAAATAGAAACAAGTACAAATATGCTGATGACATCATATGTCCTGTTTAATTTCCTGAAAAAATAACTATCTTCAGTATTTACTGGACTCCTCAGAGCAAATTCCAGCCACCATCTGAGCAGAAGCCCAACTCTTTCTACTGATACCAGCAGAGCTAACAGAGTTCACTGTTCATGAAACTGTGTGGATTTCACTATACATGATTTCTGACATAATACCAGGAAGAAATCAGTGGATCTCTTCAAATGCTACTAATTTCAATTTCACACCTAAACCCACAATAGATATAGTACAGGAAGCAATAATCCGGCTGTTCAGGTTTAGAACAGAAGGTTGAAGATTTCTTCTTGTTTTCTTGTCTCTTGTCAAATGCCCCAAACCATTAATACTTTGGCCTGAGAAGTTCAAAATGCATAGAAGGTAATTTTAGTTTCATCGAGATTTTCACAAAATGACAATTACAGAGAAGCACCAAAATAAAAAAACCCTTTTACCTCAGAAAGATGCAGTGCCAGCTTTAGACCTGCTTTTTTTGCTTCCAAGAGCGGTTCAAAAAAATCTTGACCATGTCCTGCCTGGAAAACAGGAACACTTCACTGTTCTACAGCTTATTTGCCAAAATCCCTGTCATTACCATCATTAAGAGGTCCAGCAGTATCCAAACACTACATTCAAATAGTTACATTTCATTATTCCGCTTTTTGCATTACTTCAGTCTGGAATGCAGCAATTCCAACAATCTTCTGCCATATGGGCACAGTTCAGACCAATGGATCAAACACCAGTAACTCAGGTGATGCCCATGACTTACAAGCCAATTGTCTTGAATTTGATACCTTTTACACAGCTACCACCTGGAGGTACTTCACTTCAGCTTGACAGCTGTCCTCAAACACTTTTGCTTTCTTAATATACAGTAAGCATGTGGTGCAGCTAAACCAAATTTAAACTACTGACAACTTGCCTCCACCCAGTTAATCTGACTGGGACAACTCAGGTACAGACACTTCCCAGATAAACACTGCTTTTCAATGGCTCTTTGCTCAGTCATACACTAATCTAAGGACTCTTTGTTAGAGTATCTGCCCCTTACAGCAACAGGGATTAACCTGGCAGCAATCTGTTCCAACTAGACACAAAAACGGGACAAAAACTGGTGAGAACAAACTATGGCTAGAACCACCTGCTGTTACACAACGTTATATATTTTTCTGCAAGAACAGGCAAAAATAAACCAAAAACTTACAGTGGGATCACCACTGAGGTCAAGTCCTACTACAACCCCATCACTGGAAAGCAGGAACTCTTCAGCAAGTTTAACAGTCTGCTTAGCAACTGCTGGGCCACCTCTTCTGTTTATTGCTATTAGCAACCTGGGACAGAAATGCATGTATCAAATTATAAACAAGCTGTAACATCAGGAGCTCAACAGATCTGATACCAACAAAAACGGCACTCCATATCCTTCATGGCCGAGTATAAAGAGTACTTGTACAGGAAACTGTTCTGGGAATGAAGGTACCAAAGTGCAGAGGGACACAAACAGATAAATAAGTTTGCCCATGACATGCAGTATCACACAGGAAGGATGAAAATGCTTCAGCTTTCACAAATACATCTAGTAAGGGTTGCTACTGAGACTGTAAAAGAGAGGAGAGCAAACTGCCTCCTTCTGAAACTTCTCTACTGGTCAGATCCAGCTCTTCTTTTCAGCAGGCTGCTTGTACAGCTCATCGAACAAAATCTGTGCAATGAATCTAAGGTGCGAAAAAGGAGCCAATTCCATTAAAAACACTGCTTTTCCTGAAAAAGTTGCAAAGAATGGACAGTCTTAGACCTGAGAGGTTTTACCCAGTTTCCTTCTTTGCAATAAAAAAAGAAGATAAAAAGTCAGATTTCTGTATTAATTACTTGTTTCCATTTCATGTAATCTGGTTTAAAAACAATTATCTTTCCTATACTGATGGCTTCCAAACCTCTCTGCAAACATGACCAGGCATCAGACTACACAAAACCTTGAAACAGAGGTATTCCACATGCTTCATTTACCTTACATCTATATCCAAGCCTTCTTCTTGACACTGCTTTATACCCTCAAGTACAGTTTCAACGTACATCCTTTTGGTCATACCTGCAAACACATGCACATATTTGGAACAAACATATTTTAAATTAATTTTTTTTATATTGCAGACCCAGCTCTCAAGTCTTCTAAGTTTCACGTTGCACCTTTGAATTGAGACCATATAATCTTCTAACCCATATAATTCTCATTCTATCTGTAAATATAGCTTTACTGTGAAGCATATATTTGACTTAAACCTCCTCCTAAGCATCTGGAAAAATTTAAATGATGTTGTGTGAATCAGGGAATTGCAACAGGACTTCTATTATGTGTTTCTACTAAACCACATCTAAAAGAAAACAATGAAGTAACAAAAGTAAAATATGTCAGGTATTAAAAATAATAGCAGACTCCGATGTCATAACCAAGTGAATAACCCAATCTTATGGGTACCAGAGTTACTATAAATACATTTTTGTCCTCAAAAATCTAATAGGAAAGTGACATGCTTTTACGTGGTTAAATCTTAGCTTTCATATTTAAAGTATATTTTTATTGAGCCAACTAAATTTGACTTTACTTGTTATTATATAATCTTTAAGTTTTATAGTGCAAGAAAATTACAAATTAAACACCAGAACAGACGGTACCTGTGGAATTTTCTTCTCTTGGAGTGCTTCTCAATTCCAGATACTTGACACCATCATCAGCAAATTCTTTAATGACATCTTTAGTTATCTGATCAAGTAACAGTATATTCAACATCATGAAAGTGATACTTATAATTAGTTATATTTTTTAAAGACTCAGTTACTTTTTGTTGTGAAACACTTGCAATGTTTTCAGGCCCAATGTGTTTTTAGTGTTCCCCATCTCTGGAATCCCACCACACAGAGGGCACTTTTCATTCCCTCAGGGACAGTGGAGAGAGGGCAAACGAACTTCCTGCTCTGACCAGGAATCCCCCTCAGCTGGTGCAGCCACAACCCCTTCCACAGCTCGGCACCTTCCTGTACATTTAACAGGCTGCCTGTGAGCCCTTCACAGGAGGAAAGCAGAGGGCACCACATCCCTGCCTGCTCCCCAGGATCACACAGCACTTCTCGGCAGCTGCGCGACCTGAGCTGAACAAAGGTTGGTTCTGGGTCTGTCACTGTGGTACACAGTGAACCAAAGAAACACAGAAGGCTGTGCTAAACCACAGCTTGGGTAACAAGGAACAGACACCATGGTTTTAGTACATTATCAGTCCAACCACCCAAGTGGTTGTAATAATCACCATATTGGAAGTTCATTGCTTTCACAAAAAATAAGTGCACAAGGCATATGAAATCATGTGTTTCTAAATTCAAGGGTTTTACAATAATTATTCTGACTTCCAATTGAAAGGGACCATACTTGGAACCCAATGCTCTTAATCCAACTGATTGTGATCGTGTGCACTGCTTGCTTGTTTTAAGTGAACTTTTAATTAATTTACCAGTAAAATATCTTCAGTCCTTGTGGTAACCTGATAGATGATCTGAAACATCTGAAAACATCTAAAATAAAATTCAAAAAATTATTTGGAAAGACAGTGAATGAGTATTTGGAAAAAAAAAAATCTACATTTTGAAAATATGTATTCACTAGAGTCAACTAACCAGCCTGTGGCTTGAAATACAAAGACCATCTGAACAGCAATATCTGATTTTAGATGTCAGCAAATCATTCGCAATAAAAGTTGTTATTACCACATAGGTAATATTCCTTTTTGAAGGAAAAGAAAAACATGAAGTTTCCAAAAAAGGAAACTGTGTGAGTCAATTTTCTCTGAAAGGTGTATGATGTAAATGAAACATTTCAATCCTTTAAAGAAGGAATTAATCAACAAGAGTTTCCTTTTTTGTCTGCAAAGCACCTAAGAAATTATTCTGTAGATACAAATAATAAAAAAACTATGAGATTATACTGTAAAACTTAAAAACATATTTTCTGCCATTAATGTGTAAGGCCACACATTTCTGTTTTCAATTTAATTAAAAAAACCTTTGCTAAGTGTTCATCACACACATGCTTATACTCACTCATCTAAGGTTCTTTTCTTTCCTTTGTCAATCACAGTCATTCCATTCTGGATCTGAAGGCTTGGCTTCTGGGCCATGAGTTTCTTCATAGTAGTAGAACTGATACAGCCATTCAAATGGGCATGGAGTTCCTACAGAAATAAAAATCCTATGGACTTGTGAAAAGGATGGCTTCTGCACCTTGTTTGTACTACTGTTCTCACATCCTGCATCAGTGTTTCATTCTGAGTTTGAAAATAACAGTTATCTGCATTTTGGCTAATAATAATTTCCTTAGGTTTCTGCAAGCACTGGTTCAACTGAGAACTACCCTATTTCTGTGCTCTCACTTGGTGGCTGCTGTTGGCACTGGTCTCTGTGGGAGCACAGCTGGCTTGGCAAAGAGCTCTCCAGATAATTCTTGGGTTGGTGTGATCCAAGGTGTGGAGGAAGCCAACGGCTGCCTCAGTATTAAGAAAAGTACAATAAGGATTCAAGAACTCTCTCCATCCACTGCAAGTTAAATGTACGTGTCCATCATTCAAAAACAGCAACAGGTGTCTACCCACTCCCCTTCCTTTTGTTCATACTCTGAAGTTTAAACTCACAGCAGAAACACAGCAAGATTCTGCCATGAACAGCAACTGCAATAACTGCACTCCTTTGCCTGAGGCCTCTTCATGCTCTTCCTATTGACATCCTGACTTTGGGCTCCAAACCTATGATCCTCAGCTCCATTCCTCACTTCACCTTTGCTCCTTCTTATCTCCTGGCTCCTGACTTACCAAATAGGTCTTTAGTGCCCTCCCAACTCATTGAAAAGGTATCTACAAAGCATCTACTTTGTTACCTACCTCTGATCCAGTACACATCCATTCTCAGCAAGAAAAGAAAAATTCAATAAATACTTCTCTTTAAGCTTTTCATTGGAAAACATGTTGAAATTGTAACTCCAGCTAAGCATTGGGGCTGCTTACAGCTTCTGGTGACTGAGCCAGATATACAGTGCA
Source organism: Orthonyx spaldingii (assembly GCA_013397795.1). Classification (NCBI taxonomy): domain Eukaryota; kingdom Metazoa; phylum Chordata; class Aves; order Passeriformes; family Orthonychidae; genus Orthonyx; species Orthonyx spaldingii. The sequence goes on from VZTJ01001826.1 coordinate 1,797,512, forward strand.
ACGACTATCTTATATTTTTCACAAGCTTACAATTACCTCACAGAATTCTGTCAGACATTAAACATACACCCCAAAAAGCAACTTATTTAAAAGGACTACTGGAATGCAAGGATGGTGTGGTCTGAAGTGGGATTGCTGGTGCCCCCGTGCACTGCACAAGCTGTGTGCTGGAGTACGTGCCCTCAGTGTTTGGCGAGTGCAGCACACGAACCCTGATAAATCTGCATGCACCCCTATGGAAGGCTTGCACTGATATGCCAGAAGTAAGGCACACCCCTGGGACGTGGAGACACAGCGTTATCTGAGCCAGACTTCTTGGCTAGGCTGGGGGGAAATAGGGCACAAAGAGAAAATTAAGATCGCGCTCAACTGATTTAATTGCAGTTAGATTAGTCGCTAAGGTCTGTAAACAACAGGTAAATACCCGACTGCATTTTGCGGTGGGGTAAGGCCCTCAGAAAACGCCCGTTTGGGAAGAACTCCGAGCCAGCAGCAGCGTCTGTCGCTCTGTCTGTCTGTCTGCAGCCCGAGC
>VZTJ01001826.1:1802859-1818504 GCA_013397795.1 Orthonyx spaldingii
CCGCGGGGAGCGGCCACCCGCACCCGAGGCCCCAGCCGACCCCCTGCCCCTTCTCCCACCGCCGCCGCCCCGGCCCGGCCCGGCGGCCGCGCTCACCGCGGCCCGAGAGGACGGAGAGCTGTGACAGGAACAGCGCGGCCCCGCAGAGCCCGCGCAGGGCGCGCCGCCACCACCGCGCCGCCATCTTGCTGCGCCCGCCGGGCGCGGCGCCGCCGCCAGGGGGCGGGACGGGGGCGGGCCGGGCTGAGGGGCGGCGGGAAACGGCAGCGCCGGGGCGGCCCCTCACGGGAACGGACACCGCCGAGCCCAGAAACCCGCCGTGAAAATCCCTCGGAACCTCAATTCTGCAGCTTGAATACATCGCGCATGGAGCACGTAGGTCCATAAAAATAAATGTATGTATGAAATATAGAAATAAAAATCACCCGCCACTCCCCATGTTAATCCTGTCAAGCTGAATACAAAGCTTTTCCAGCGCTTGTTCCTTTAATGTTTTTTTTTCCCTTTTCTTTTAGAAGCAGGAGATAAAAACAGATCCACAAACCCAGACAAATACAAAACCAAACATCGACCTCTTAAACACGGGTCTGAGGGTGCGGCATTTGGCTTTGTATTTGTGTTAATATTTATGCACTAAATTGTAGTTTCTGTTTTATGGCTGTGATACTTAAATCACACCTAGAGCTATATAGCTTAGATAACTGAGCAATACAGTTAACACTATCTAAGCCTGTTAGCTAAATAACAGCATATGAAAATGAAAAAAAGGTAAAAACTTATCTCTCAAAAAATCCAGTTCAATTGCCTGCAGTGGCAACTTTAAAAATAATTTCTAATCATAAACAAAACAGAAATATGCCCGATTTCAAGTCCAACATACTGTTTTAAAATTAAAATTGTCCTCTGCTTCTTTTCAGCATTCTAACTACTCCCAGCAAATACAGTAATAAATTACACACAGGAAGGTTTTTCAAAGCTTTTGTTTTAGAAAAAAGCCAAAACAGCAAACAGAGAAAAAAAGCAAAACACTTCACACACAGTTATAGTAATTCAACTGCATTCTTGGCAAACACCATTACAGCAACCAGTCATCACACCAAATCCACGAGAGTGCCTTTTTATACTGAGACTTCCAACAAAGACTCCAGTGTATTTAGTCTGTGAACACACATTCTGAAACAACCAAGCTATTCACCACCCACCCACGCCTCCCAAATTTTTGTTACAATCTGGAGCTAGAAAAAAACCTAATCCAAACTGCTCCTGAGGCACCTACCCAGTGCCAAGCTCTGGATGCAAGGTCACAGTCAGGTACCTGCTCCATGACTGAGGGAGCTCAGCACTCCCAGCAGCATCCCCAGCCCTTCCCAGCCTCCTGATCCCTGCCATCAGCAGCCCTGACTCATTTCCACAGCAAACCCTCCCCATCAGAGGGACTTTCTAAATCAGCATTCTGCGATTCAGGCAGATTGGAAACCCATGCGATTGTTAAAGGAGTTGGCAGGTGCATCTGTCCTCTCATGCTTTTCCTGGAGCACCAACAGTGCTCCATTTGCTTATTTTATGTATCCATTAACTGAAAATTCTCTCAGATGAGCATCACTGCTGTGCAGAAGGAAAGAAACATTTCACATAGGCAGCTAATAATTTCTTCCTAACAGCAACATCAGAATTCTTCTGCATTTGGAATTTGTAAAGTCTTAAATTTCTTGAGTTTTTCAATAGCACAAGATACTGAAATCTCTCCGTGAACTTTGTTGTCTCTTGTTCGCACATTGACAGCGTTATTTGCTTTCTCCTTTTCTCCAACCACTGCAAGACATAGCACAAAATATTAAACAGACAATCTACATTAGCAAATGAGCCTACACAAACTGTCCAACACTAAAACTTAAATGATATTCAGAAATGTAAGATGCTGCAATTACCTAAAATGAAGTTATACTGAGCCAGCTGTGCATTTCTAATTTTCTTGTTTAATGTGCAGCTTTGATCTAGATCCACATCTGACATAAATCCTGCTTCAAAAAATTGGTTGCAAACCTAAAAAAACCCAAACAAACCAAGACCCTCTTAGTATTACTATATATTCTACAACGTACATTTGTAAATACTGCAATTACTGATCTCTCCCAATAATTAATTCATGTATATGCATAACTTTGTTCATTTGAATGACTGTAAGGAATTCAATGAACATGTCCTCAATCAGAAAGGGGAAAGAGCAGAAGGAATAAACACACTTATTCTTGCATTAAAAGGAAAGCAAAGGAGAGGGGTAAAACCAAACACGGTTCAAAAGTGATGTAGTCAAGAATATACATGGTTGGAAATGGAAGAAACTGGCTCTGCCTACTTAAAGCTGAGAGTACTGCAATGAAGCATTAGCTGTATCAGGTTTGTCATCCAGGAAGCCTTTTCCTTTAATAATTACAGAAGTATGTACATAACTAAAGAACCCAAAATACTTGAAGTTACACATCCCTTTCTCAGACATATACAAATTTTAGACTGAAACTTTTACATTGAAAAATTTACCTCTCCCCCCAAACACATATCCAGAATTATTAAGCATTAATGCCCTGTTGTAGGACAAGCACTTGAGGATCTACTGCATTTGCCTGCTGCCATCAGGAGGCAGACCCTGCTCTCACCTGCTGGGCGTATTGTTCCGAGGTGGGGCCCACGGGCACAACCATGACCTGCCGTGGAGACAGCCAGAACGGCCTGGTCAGCACAGGAGAAACAGGAAATAAAGGTACATTTTACACTTCCAGTCACAATCATAGTCACGTTGCACAACAATAACTTCTGCACTTTAGAGAATTATTTGTGTTAGCTAAGGATGGTGGATAGTGGGTTATCTCCCTCTTTTCAAGCTGACATAAAATAGCAAATAGATTGATTCCAGGAAAATCATATATGGGGAAGTTGGACCTTCTGTTCTCTTCCCAGCTGACTTGTCAACTTTAAACAGAGTTTTTTCTGCATAATTTTCACTTTTATCTACAACTTTACAGTGAAAGGTGGAGTCAGACAGATGACTGAAAACAAGAATTAACTCTTCCTTAATACTTTAAATACATTCATGAAGAAATATCTTCAGATCTTATTCAAGATAAAACAATCGCCCTTAGAAGTACAAAAAATATTTCACATATTAGGATTAGTTTATGTCTGTGTATACACAAATACCTGCTTTGCATATGTCTGACATCCTCCTGGTACAAAAGCATGATTTTAAAGAAAAAAGGAACTAGAATAATGCAGAACTTACACATTCAATTACAATTCCTATCTTGTAATCTTACCTACTAATTTTGAGAAAATTTTAGGGATATTATTTTTGCATTATAATATATGTGACAATAGGAAGGATATGCACTATCTATGTTGTTAAAGTCTTCTCAGAATTCCATTTGTGCCACATACCATTTTCCTCCATAATTTTCTGCTAGAATAGCTATCATTCTCTCCACAGATCCCAAAATAGCTCTGTGAATAATCACTGGCCTTTTCTTATCATCACCATCCTTGCTGAAAAAAAAAATCAAGTAAGTTCTTCTTTTTAAAATAAAATTCTCTTAGCTCACATACATATAATCCTACTAATATTTTTGATTCTACTTTTAACAGAAGGACAAAATTTAGCTAGTAATACTTATGAAAAATCTACTCTTTTTATTAAAAATATACTTTAAGTCAGCTGAACTTCTAAAGGAATTCTGCGTAATCACAGTGATTTAAAATAATCATGCCTATAGCTAGTGGCAGAGACACACTCTTTGAGAAGACACTTGACTGACTCAGCACCATTTTTGTGCATTTTAATATTTTATGTTCTTCCCTGTACTCTCTTTCCATTATGACTTGCTCTTATTTTGTTGCACAGGATCTGAGCTGCCCTTACTGTTCATTACTTTGCTTAAATTACAATCCCGTAATTTAAAAAACTGTCTTTTTTTAAAAAAAGCCAGGTCATAGCACTATTATCACCTATCAAAAAATATATGACATCTACTGTAGAATATAGAGCAAAAAATTACAAAGATTCTTGTTCTATATTCCCCATCTTCATAATATGCAAAAATCAAACACAGCAAGAAATACAACCCAGAAAATGAGTGCTCAAGTCAATATGGCACTAAGATTAATTTGCTCAGTGGATAAAACTCCCTCTTCCTTGCTGGAAACCAAAGTCAGATTTTCACTAAAAGCTGTTTGCATTTGGTTTATGTTCAAAGTCAACTAATTTAATGTGATAAAAATAAAGAACCACTTAGTACAAAGATGCTTGCTTCTTAGGGCATGTTTGAATTTTGTGCCGTGTCTTCCAAGGAGACACAATGACTAGGCTGAAAATGAAAACTGACTCAGCTGAGGGGTTTTTAGCACAACATATGATCAACGGTCTTCAAAGCTGGCAGACAAGACAGGTAAGGGGATTTTCCTGCATTTGCAATTAAAGTGAGCTATCATTACCTTGAGAAAATATCTTCAAGTTCATGACTCAGTCCTCTACTCACTGGGGGGCGCTTGGTCTCCCCACCAGCTGACTGATTTACAAGTTAATCATTTGTTAAATGGGCAATACAGCACTAGTACATAATGGGAATTACAGATAATGAAAGATACTGTTTAATTTCATTTAGAAAGGAAGATATTTAGCTTAACCACTTACCCAACATAAGTAAGATTAAACCGAATGGGTAGCTGGAAGTCAAGTTGGATGGTAGCACATTGATGGTACCTACCAATTGCATCTTTGATTTTAATATCAATCTGTGAAGCAAAATAACAGTTACTAAATATAGTTTGCCTGCAGTACATTGGCATTTCTGTCCACCCGAAAGTTATACTGAAATGCTGAGTCACTAACCTTAGGACCATAAAATGCTCCATCTCCTGGATTCAAATTCCATTGCTCTCCAAAGTTATTCAAGCTGTTTTGAAGTTGCTAATCATAATAATGACAGAGTAATTAAAAAAGGTATAGAAGGGCCTCTTATTACTGGAAGTCAAAGTATTTGCCTTTGAATTTCAAAGGGAGCCAAAAGGTAGCACAACCCCTATTGTTCAAGCATTTGTTCATTTATGACAAATAATCTGGAAATAGTAGTTCCTTGTATAAATATTGTGATTGATCAGAAAAAAAAGATTAATAGAAATCTAACCAGTTCAGGGTAAGGGGCTAAGTAAGAATCTGAAAGCTCTGATTTTCTATAGAAACTTCAGATTTAATGTGGTGCTTTCCTGCAAGAATTTCCACTAACGGCAATATTTAGCACCTGATTTAAGCAATTTCACTATGCAGCCTGAAAGAACTCAGTTAAATATCTACCTCTGCAAATACAAATATTAAGGGGTTTGTTTGCTTACTTTTAAATTAATTACCTTTTCTGCATGATCCCAGATCTCTAAATCTCCAAGATAATTTTCGGGTCTTGTAGAAAGATATAGTTGAAATGTAAAGCCAAAGACAGCATACACTGACTTCAAGAAATCAAGACAGTCTTTAATTTCTTCTTCAATCTTAGACATAAAACAAAACATATTAAAATATGTTAAAGTTAACATTTACTTACATAAAAATGTAATTGAATCTACTGAATTCCTCACAACCAGAATGTAAGAGTCCATTAAGCAAAATACGAAAGAATTAAGTATCACTTGAAAATTACATCCCACAAACATAGAATCCAGGTAATGTGCAAAGAGAGACCTGAGGTGTTGTGGCTTCAAAGCATGGCAAGAAAAGTAGTATTTTTGTTAAGTATGAGGTTCTGGAGCCAAATTGCACCCTGGACAAAAGGACTTCAATTTTTACATGTAGCTCCACTAAAATCTATGGCATTACTGACAAAGTTTTTATTCAGCATTACTATAGAAAACGATGGGAACAATGGCTTTTTTCTTCACAAAGGGAAATGGAAGATGCAACAAATCTTACTTTCTGGGATTTAGTTGCCCAATGAATCTTTCTAAATAAAATGAAGCACCTAGGGAAAAAACCCATCAAAAGCAGTATTATTCTACACAACGGAAGAAGCTAGAGTTGAAATACTTCAGGGATTTCTTTCTTGTTTACCATTAGCTTGCACTGGGAGAGGGAAGAGGTTTTTGGGGTTTTTTTTGGTTGACTGTTGGGGATGTGGAAGGTGCTTTTTTTTTTTTCTACCTGTTCCATTGTGCAAAAGATGTGAGCATCATCTTGTTGGAAGCGCCTCACACGAGTCAAGCCACTCAAAGTGCCCGAGAGCTCATTTCGGTGAAGAACTCCAAAATCTGCCAGTCTGAGAGGCAATTCCCTCCAGGATCGGAGACGATGGGCAAACATCAGGCTAAAAGGAACATGGAAGAACCTTCCTTTTATCCTTCTTACAGGAGATTTAAGACAACACAGAAATAAACAAAGCTCAGTACACACAGTAATCACATTTTTAAGAATTTACTCATTCAGGTTGCCTGCATCCTGAAGAACAGGTAAATAGTAAAATCACATCACTCAATGTACTGCTAAAGACCAATGAGGAGAAAAACACTGCAAGAGTAAATCATGACTGGTTCATCTGTACCTTCTTGGAACACCACATCTGATGCCCACCTCTATCCAACAGAATTGGTATTTACCAGTGGTACAGGTGAGTACTAGCATGCACAAACCTAGCTCCATGCAGACTCACTGCAAAGGCCTGCTTTGGGACACTGTCAGAGAAGCTCTCTGGACACACTGGCTTAGCAATCTATTGTAAACATCTCATGATAACGTGAATTAATACTCCTTTTATTTCTCCTCACTTCCACAAAGGATAAATGAAGTAAAATAAGAAGCTTTCCAGTTGAGAGTACAAACCAATGTCCTGGACAATTCATGGGTTTAAGGGCAAAAGTTTCCTTCTCAATCTCAAAAGAGAACATGTTTTCACTGTAGTGCTGCCAGTGTCCTGAAGCTTCCCAGAGTTTGCTGTTGAAGACGTTCGGAGATACAACTTCAGTGAAATTACGCCTGCGATATTCCCCCTATAGAACAAAAGCAACATTTAAAAGGGGATAGAGCTTGTGACAAGTAAAAGCTTGATTCTTTTTGAATGTGGTATTACAATGGCAATTTACAGAGAGGCTAAAGGACTACTGCACATGTAGATTTTGCACAACTGGAAAAACACAGCTTCACTCTGCCTTATTTTCACGGTCAGATTTGTATAATCATTGTGAAAATCTTCTATATGTCTACACACATAGATACTTCTCTTTCTGTGCCTATCATTTAAGATCAACAAATGATATTCAAGTTGTTGGGAGTTCCATCAGTATACACTCACCCGTATGAAATCCATGAGCGTGTTGTAAAGAAAGGCACCTCTAGGGAGGAAGAAGCAGCTTCCAGGACTCAAATCATGAAAGAAGAAGAGTTCTTGCTCCTACATAAGTTAAAACCAGAATGCTCTAATAACAATTCAGAGAGAATTGCAGAATGTAACTACTTCACACACATTGAGACACTGTTTGCAGAGATGGAATATTACAGTAACAAGATGATTTACGGTCTACAAGTTCTGAGCAACAGCAGTTAATTGATCTGCAGTTCTTACTCTTAGAAGTTTGTAAGAACACTGAATTCCATTTGATTCTTTGACTATGTAAACACACATTTCCCCAAATTTATACCTGTTATAAAGAATGACCAAACCATGTCATTTATACAATTTTCAAATACATTCACTGCCATGAAAAATAGAGTGGTTTAGGTAGGATCTGCAAAGACTCTACAATAATAGGTTTATTTCCCTATACCAAGGGACTAAAGCTATTAACTTCTTCCCAACATTAGTTTAACATTGATATGCAAGTGACAAGTTGAGTCTGTAGAATTAAAATTTTTAAATGTAAGTGACATCAAGAAGCACATAGAACTGGATCCCTTTCAAACTATCAAAAAAAAAAAACCCAACAAAAAAAATCGAAACAAAACAAAAAATATGGAAAGAGAATGAATTTTATAATAGAAGTATAAAAGAGAAGTAGACAGTGGAATAGTTAGTGTACCTTTCCGATTTTCCTATGATCCCGGTTTTTGGCTTCTTCCTGGTTTTTTTCCCATTCCTTCATCATTTTGTTATCAGGAAAGGATATTCCATATATTCTCTGCAGAGTTTCCATGTCAGATTTTCCTTCCCAATATGTAGAGGAGCTCTGATACACAAAACCCATATTTTAAGATAATATCACATAATATCAGGGAAAGAAGGATAAACACTAACCCATTCAAACATTATTATATTTTTCCCTGGGAAAAGAATTGTATGCAATCCTTCAGCATTTGTTTATAATACAAAGAGACTTGCAGTGCCTTTTAGTCAGCATACTAATACAGAAGACAAACAAAAGTGACAGGTCAAATCATATTTTTATTCTGCTTAGGTACTTCATTTTAACTCACATCATGGCATATTTTATTATTTCATGTTATAGCTTCTAAAAAGGCATCACCTTTTTATGTCGAAAACATAATGCAGTCGGGAAACACGAAAGGCAAAACAAACCTAACTCTCCCAGTTAAATCCGAGCAGTTTTAACCCACTTAATCCCTGGAACTCAGGAGTTCCATACACTTCAGGTAGGAAGCCAGCAAAAGCCACAATGATGAATGTTTAAAAGAGCTCAGTCGAATAAGGTTACCAAAATTAGCATCTGAGAGTAACTTAAACTACACCATAAATTCAGAGGCCTCTGCAAACACTGTCTCTGGCTTTCCTGGATGCAATGCCACTTTTTAACAGCAGCACTTGCAGATCTGCCAGGGTCCACTTTATCTCCTGTACCTGAAAGATACCATCTGACAAGGTCAAAATAGTATTTCCTGACCCAGTGAGTACCTTGGATGTTCATTTACTGCAGAGCAGAGCACGCACACCCCCCACACTCAGATGAGACAGCTGGAACAGACTGAGCAGGACACTTGTCCTGTGAAGTGCAGAGCTGGTGGGACACAGTGGCACAGTTCTGCCACAGCAGCTCAGGCACTGCACTTCTCTCCTGGGCATGGCAGAACTGGCTCCACAGCTAAGCCGGGTACTGATAGCTGGAGGATTTTTGCAGTGCTCTTCATCAGTCTACACATGCATGTTACTACACTAACACTGATAAAAAACCATGCTGGTAACTTTCACTGAGGTACTTTTGTCTTAGTCAAGAATCACTAAACCTCAGCCACAGATCAATGACCCAAAACTGTAGTTCTACTTGTACAATCGGAGCTGAGGAAGAAATGAAGAGCTATTGTACAGTAAGCAAAGAAAACAATACGAAGGACCAAACCTAGCACAGTAAGTGCAAGAAAAATAAATATATAAATAAATCAACTGACAATTTATTTCAGTTTCAATGCACAGTTAGTTTAAATTTACCTTAATTATTTTAAGGGCCTTAATTTTTCCAGTGTGTCTCACATGTGGACCTCTGCAGAGATCAATTAATGGACCACATCTATATGCCAAAAGAAAAAGAGTGTTCATTTCCAAACAATCCAACATTTTTCAATACAGTCACTAATGGCACACAAGTTCATGCTTGACACATTCAAACATGCCAGTAAATACAAATATGCAGCGTGCAGCAAATTCAGTACACCTTAAATGTAATTGTGCCTTCTACCTGAAGTGGAATATTCACTCAGTAAATGCTCAGCACATTCAATCCATTTTCAAGAGCATCATAACACATTTGCCAATTCATATAGTTCCATATGTGAACTTTGTTCAAGTTGGCCAGGAAATTTCAAACTATGCACATCAAACAGAAAAATGGTTTTGCCTTTTTCCAACCCACTAACAAGCAACTCAAGGAGCAGGTTCCTCACCCCACACTGAGCTAGAGCTAGCTTTATCAATTGTGCAACAAGCCAGTGCCAGGGGTGGTAACTTATTTTAATCAGTCTACTGAAACCAAAGAGAATGAATAAAAACTGAATTTGACATTTGTCCACAAATTGAGTCCTAATCTGTCCCAGCAGAGAAAGAAAATGTCTCATGTTACATACACAGCAATATTAATTGCAAACTTAAGTCCCAATCACACGAGAATTCGGAACTTAGATTTAAAAAAAAAAACAACAAAAAACCTGACAAATTGCTCTCTTCTCAATTTATATTAATTAGCTATAAAAATACTTTATAACACCTTTCAAGTACATTTCTTTACCTGTATACTGTGGTAGTTGGTGTCTTCACCTTCTCATTAAGGATACGACACTTAAACTTGTTATACTGTGTGTGGAAACATGAAAAGCCAGAAACATCAATAAAATTGATAATAAAATTCTCTTTTAAAATTACTTATTAATAACACAAGTACACCAGCAAAAGACAGTCTTAACTTAAAAAAAAAAAATCACATACACTTCTCAGAGGAGTTGCAAAAGCAGAGGGTAAAGAGACTGAAACATCTTTACTCCCCTGAGGGTTTGCTGAGGATTGGGATTATCACCCAAACACCTCAAAGCACTTGTGAAAAGCAATCACACAGTACAGTGAGACTCAGGTGATATTCACTGAATAAAACAGGACTAGAGCTAAAGTTTTTTTTGACCTGTCTCCACAAGGGAGCCAGAAGAAATGTATGCCTTTTGTTTACTTGTCATTTCATTGAGCTTGAGGTGTGTTTTTGTGGAATACAAAATTGTTTTTATAAGTGCCTGAAAACATCTTGAATGTTTGAGAGGCATATGGAGAGGGAAAAAAGGATGGTATTGTTTTTCTTTGTTTTACTAGACAGGTGCTATTCTGACAAGTCAGTCACACGCAATATTTCATAAAAGTTACATTTTAAAAGATCATTGTACCAGATCCACAGCTACTCTGAAGATTTACCTTAAACATGTCTAACAGGATCTCCTTTTTGACTTCCAGCCTTTCAAAAGCCTGTTTCTCTTTTATGATATTTTTACAACGGTTCTCTAGTAGTGGGAATTCAGTACTAGATACACTTCTAAATAAAAAGACACAGGCAAAAGAAATATAAATTAATTACCTTGGTAGTCCCATTTTTTCAAGTGACTGCTTTCTAATGGTCTAATTTGAAAAACATAGAATGTGTTGTTGTGATTTGTCACAGTATTTTCTTACTTACTTACAATCAGCCATGTTTTCAGACACTAAACTCAGAAACACAGGTAGTACCACCCTGAACAAACCCACTGCAATCATTCCCAGAACAGTCTTTGACATGATTAAATGTCTGGAAGACCTACAGCTCAAAATATACATATGATTATGGAAAAAAAACAAACCAAGGGGAAAAAAGGCTCAACCCAGCCACAAGAGCCAGTTTATCAGCTCATGCAGCTTCAGTATTCTCCCTGCCTACAGAAAGATAAACAAGGAAAAAACAGAATTGTAAAGCTGTGTGCAAGGATTAGAGAAGTAGTAAACACCTATACAAGTCATAAGCATTTGTGCCCTTTCTACAAGTGACTGTGGCCTCTGGAAACCAAACCTGCACGACTCTTCAAGGAAATCACCCCCTTTGCCTCATAGGAACTTCAGAAAGTTCAACCCAAACACTTTGTATCATTTCCACAGAATGCTGAACAGCTTCAACTCTTACAGTGCAGGTGTCTGAACACTGCTTCTGAATTTAAATATATACACACACTCAACAGAACTCTATATATAGAAGACTATGTTTCAAATCATATTAGAGACACAAATTTACTTTTAACATGCAGAAACAAGCACAGTAATTATAGTACTTAGCTTTAATATGGAGTATTAAAGTTCTAAGACACTGCAATTTTACCTATCTTCAATATACATATCATAATGAAATCCATTCTCAATTGGTGGTCCATAGCATAAGCAGCCCCCAAAATATCCTTCCATGGCCTCTCCAAGAATGTGAGCACTTGAATGCCAATAAACCTGTAAATGAAGTCAGGTGAGCAAACCATGAGGTGAATGGCATTGTGTAACTAAAAAGAAGAAAAAACAAACTAGAGATATACCTGTAGATGGGAAATAGACTGGAATGGTCTTCAAATTTTGAGGGAAGTAAAACAACTTTATCTTTTCATTTTGAAATACTCTAAATGATCAATATAATGGCAAATGTAGCACTAAAGTCCCACCACACTTCAGTCTGAAAGAGGATGTCTATACCTCTGCACAATTCCTTCAACTTAGTACTTACTGTACCTTGTTAATTTATAAATTAATTTCAGTCAAATTCTATGCATCACTACTCACATCTAAAGCAATGCAGCCAATTAAGTTTCCACTGCTCACATTCAGTACATTTATTAATGGGTCTGTAAGCTACATTACCTGAAATGACAGAAGAGGGAAGCCAACAAACACAGTAGATCAATACCAGTCTGATGTTCTGAGTTCTAGTAATTCAGACTACGTCAGAGCTACTGCTACAAGATAAAGCCTTTACAGTCTCCTGAAATGCCTCCAACAAACTTAATTACATGAATAATTTTTTTACAAAACTGAAGTGTAATTCTAGTATATAGAGATAACATAAACTCCAGACTGAATACCATTAAAGAAAAATCATGTTGCTAGGTATATATATAGCTTAATTGACTAAGATAGGCCTACTTAAGGATCTAATAAACAGTGCCAGTACAAGGAGCTGTAGATTTTATTTACAACTCAAGTGTAATATTGGACAATTTTTAGAAAATGGTAAGACTGCCTCACTTTGCTTTCACTGTCTGATCTTCAAATGCACTGAGCCAAACCACAGACTGTTTCAAGGTGGCATACAAATCAAGACCTTCTTTATGAACTAATTTGAGAAATAACTTGTTTATGTAAAAGAAAAAGATGAAAAGAACACAAAGACTTTATTCACTCTCAGACTACAGGCACTTAGTATCTAATCTTCTTTGCTGAATCATAGGAAATACATTACTTGAATGGTTTTGTGGCGCTTTTTTAATTCAAGATTTTAAAAGCTTAATGCTGCATTCAATTTTATGTCATTAGTTTCTTTAGTCAAGCAGAAACCAGAGAGTGTTTACTCACAGCTTTGGCTTCTTCATTATCAAAGGTGAGCAGCTCTAGAGTACAATCTCCCTCCAGTGGACGGTCCAGGTCCCAGAGTTCACCATTCACTTTGGCTATGACTGCATTCAAAGCCAACACCTGACTAAAGAAACAGAAAAGATGACAAGAGACAAGAATATTTAGCTTCAGATTTGTAAAAAGTTTTAGATTTCTAAACACCATGAAACCACACTGACTTGTAGCACTTGAAGGCCTTTAACTTTTGCTTCTGTGGTCTTCTTAAACACCTGCCTACTTTTAAGGTCTATAACCTTAAGGCCTTGAGAGGTTTCATTCAACAGTTTTCAGTGCTGGGGATCTGGGGACTGCTTCTTATAACAGGTTCTACAGTATCTGCTAACTCACAAAACTTCCTATGTCTCTTAATTCCTAGCAGTCTCAGATTTATTAACTGGAAGCAAGCATTATAAGCCCAGCTCAGAACCTCAAGCACACTCAAGAACAGTAACTTTAACCAGCTGTTTCTACTACATGAAGCTGAAGTTTCAATGCTTTCCAAGTAAACCAAGGTAAGGGAGCCACCACCCACTGACCGTGACACATATTTTAGACAACAAGGTAAGAGACAAATGACAGTAACAGTTTTATCACTACCAAAGTAAAACTCCTTGGATGTGCAGGTTACCTAATTCCTACAGCTAATTGATATGGCGTGGTTTTCCAAGATTCCCCTTCAACAGTCTCTCCATCTGTCAGAGTGATTTTGATAGATTTGCTCTGGTTGGCTGCTCTGTAAGCTAGCAAAGCATCATGTTCTTTTTTCAGTGCTTCATAAAGCTTCAGTCTGTCTTCTATGAAGCTTGGCGCACACTGGAGCTGTAACAAATAAATTTGATCATACACACACATATTTGTGAGACAAAGAGAATAAAAGGATTCACAGTGTTGGTGCATCCCCAGAGGTTCCAACTTGTCCAGATTTCACTGCACTAGAATTTATACTAAAATTCGGTATGCATTTATAAATAATTATATATAATATAGTCCCATGCAACTTGCTGACTGTTTTAGTGGTTTTCCAATTTTCCATGCACTTTAATCAATCTGGACCTAAATGGCTTTGTGAGTTGGACCTCAGAAAGCAGCCCATATTCCTGCCCCAAAATTTGCATTTGGCAGATGCCCTGGAGAAATTTGGATCACTCCAACAAGCCCTCACGTCTGCCACTACATTCAAAGCATCAGATTCAAACCAGGCAGTTCACGTGAAGGTTTATTTATTTTATTTATTTTAGCTTAAGGTGAGTTGTTAAGCTCTATTGTTGTACAGCAGTGCTGCCAATATCCTTTCAGCCATCATGAATGCTGTTTAACTGCTTGTGAACCATCATTCTCCTTAGGTACCACAGAACCATGACCTTTATTTTCCAATAACCCAAATCCTTTTGTTACATAAAAAGTAGAGATCTAAGAATGTATCAGTAACCCTACTAATGCAAGATGAAGAGTATTAAATAATGTGGGATTTTTTTCTCTGTTATAGCAAGCCTTCTTCCCAAAAGCAGGGATTCCAAAATACTGTAAAGTATTTCAGATTTGAGCACCTTTTCTGAACCTGGCCAAAACCCACTCCCATTATTATGTGGTATTAAAGAACCACTTACATCATTCTGGTGTTGGTTCACAGCCTCATTTTCTTTTTTCTTTTCCTCTTTAATTTGATTCACCGCATCAGTTGGACTTGCACTGGACACTTTCTGAAAGCAGTGATAATACAAAGTATACCTCTACTATACCTTTAAGATTTTTTCCAGCAAT
Organism: Orthonyx spaldingii; assembly: GCA_013397795.1. Classification (NCBI taxonomy): domain Eukaryota; kingdom Metazoa; phylum Chordata; class Aves; order Passeriformes; family Orthonychidae; genus Orthonyx; species Orthonyx spaldingii. Next base: position 1,817,691 of record VZTJ01001826.1, read on the forward strand.
CATTAAAAAAAACCAAACCAGTTTCATACTGGGCTAAAAAAGCAATTAAAGGTAATAAGGTATTTCCTCCGTGCAAAGACTTCTCATGACACATCTAAACTGCATCCTTTTGATGTTCTGCAGTCACAGCAATGCTGCTCACCAAGCAAAGCCCTCTCAACAGTTTCCCAATTTTTACTGCTACCACTATCACCAGCAAAATCGCTCCAGCGAGGCCGTAGGATATCAAACCGGAGCAGTGAGCAGTCACAGCAACTTTCAGTCGCGTGCTGCCCTGAACAGGTTGCCCAGAGATGCTGTGGATGCCCCATCCCTGGCAGTGTTCAAGGCCAGACTGGATGGGGCTCTGATCAATCTGGTCTAGGGAAGGTGTCCCTGTCCATGGCAAGGGGGTCGAAACGAGATGTTCTTTCGGGTCCTTCCCAACCCAAGTTACTCTACGATGCTATGATGCCTTGGCCCAAAGGCAGAGACCACTGCCCAGTGCTGCGGGCAGACACCGCGCCAGGCTTCAGCTCGCGGGGGCCGGGCACGGGCGGCTCGGCCCGTGAGTGCCCCGGCCCGTCCCTTTCCGCCCGCGGAGCCCGGCCCGCCCGGAGGCACCGTCCCGTCCCCGCTCCGAGCGGTCCCGGCGCTACCTCTCCGCCGGCCGGGGGCTGCCCCGGCGCCGCCCGGCCCAGCTCGGCCGCCAGGCTGCGGCGCAGGTGCACCAGGCGGTAGCGCAGCTTCTCGTTCTCGGCCCGCAGCCGCTGCAGCTCGGGGCTGGCGCTGCCGGGGCACTGCGGCTCCTGCGGCTCCTTTAGGCGGCCGAGCT
>VZTJ01001826.1:1818628-1852883 GCA_013397795.1 Orthonyx spaldingii
GAGCAGCTCCCGCTCCTGCCGCGCCAGCCGCAGCTCCACCGCCTCGGCGGCCGCCGCCGCCATCTTCCCCCGCAGCGCTCCGCCCCGGCCCCGCCCGCCGCGTTCCTGCTCCACCGCTCCTTTCCTGTTCCAGCCGCAAGGCTTTCCCAGTGCCGCGTGCCGTGGCGGTCATTCATCAACGCACCCGAGGCCGGTGAGCAAGTGGCAAGTGTCGATACCCACAGAATCCAGTAGGTTGGAAAAGACCGCCGATCGAGGTCCAACCGATGACCGAGGACCACCGTGTCAACTAGAGCATGGCACCGTGTGTCACAGCCCGTCTTTCCTTGAATTCCTTATGAAACAATGTCAGTGTCAAAAATTGTGGGTCAGAGTGCATCCTTACTTGACTTCAATGTCAAATAAACACTGCTAGAGCTTATTTATAGTGGATACTTCCTAGTTGACACCATTTCTTACGAAATTAGGCTGACTGAAACTATTCAGCATCTTTGCACAAATCGCAGAACTTAGCACGAAGGTAAATAATTTGGTGAGGTTTGACTTGCCTTGAGTGTTCGGACTCAGAGCTTGGGAGGATTGTACAACTCCTATTGCACAGCCCAACACTCTGCACTGCAACACTTACAGGTCATTGCGCTTAAATACCTCAGTTCCTTGACCCTGGGAAAAGAATAGTTCTCCATCACAAATCTTTTATTCCCACCATGTATTTCCATGTAGCCTTTTGTCTCATATACTTCTTAGGTATCTTCAATTTATCTAGTTTTCTCCCTTGATTGTACTTCACACCCACTTCTCTGTGTTCAGTTTCTCAACACATACTTTCAAATTTTTGCCATTAATCTAGACTAAGACTTTAAAAGGTGTAATTTTTATTAGAATTCTGGCAATTACTAAATCAGAATTTTAGCATTTTATTGTTCTATTTACACAACCATATACATATAGAATATGATATATGAGAAGGCAGAGACACTAATTTTGTAATTTTCCACAATATGAAATATTTCCTATTATATCATCCATTCTTCTTTGTGATTTTAAGATTTTATAAGAACACATTTGAGATTATAAGTATATATTCTTTTACCAACAAAAATAATGGGGACATTTCTGGCTCAAAACATTGTACTTCTTTAGTAGAAAAAAGTAAATTATTCAGTGCATCAAGTCCAAAGACACTCCTATGGTGTATACTCACAAATTTTAAGTTAATAAACCTCAGTAAACTGATACCTATGCACTTATTTCTTTTGCAGGAATTCTTCCTTCCTTTTCTGAAGATATGCACTTGACAACACGTGTGTCTATCCCTCACTATAATAAGGTCATATATCTTTGAGTTTGGATTGGCATATGTAAAAATAAGACATAATCTATAGCTTATTTTAGAAATCCATTTCATTATTAATTTGATAGGTTACTTGTTTTTTTAATTTCTAAATTCACTTCTGTGCAGAATTAATTACTCTGCTTAGGATTCTGATGACAACCAGTGTTATCAGCACAATAAAATAAACACAGATTGTTTTTTAAATGAAACTGAGAAAGGTATTCAGGTTACATCCCCTGTATCTCATGTTTGGGTAATGCCTTATGAACCCAAATATGTAACTTTGGGCTTGCTCTAGCATTTAGTGAAGTAATGGAAAAACTTCCCCTCTGAAGTTGTAGAGGCTGAGAAGGCTGATTCAGAGGATGAAGTGGAGTACCAGGCTTTATCAGGATCTTTTACCTGCTGAGATAATATGGTATGAATATTAGCAGAATTTCTGAGACAGAAACAATTTGGAGACAGAAAAAAATTGTACTACCTGCATGGATGTTCAAAAACTAGAGGGAATTTTGAGAATTAAAGAGCCTTTAGATTCAAAGGCTGCCTAGAAGACGTGCCAGAGAGGTTGGCTACTTTCCCTTTCCTCTGCAGATGACCCTGGTTTAGCTGTGCTCCCTGGCTCCTGGTTAGGATGGCTCCTGGTTAGGACAGCATTGTTTTGTACCGTCTCTCCCCCCAGAGAGTCCTCTCTGCTGTGTGATGTCGTGCAGAGCACAGGGAGCTCTGCCTGAGGTGATCACAGCGGCGTGAGAGTCTCACTGCTATGGCCAATAAGACATAACCTTGTAAACTGGGACCATTAATATCGCTTCAAATAACACATAATCCCACTGGTCCTCGCTCCAGGTGATGTGTCACACAGAGCTTGTTGTGTCTGCGAACAACCACAAGGTGACGGGCAATGCTGGCAAACAATTCTGTGAAGCCTCGCTGGCTAATTGGATGCTCACATACACAATAAAATTCTTGAATTATGATATGGTCAGTGGTCAACTTTAATGCTGACTGATGAATACTTGATATTTTGGAAGCAGAAGAAGCCTGACAGAAGGATACAGTGGTTGCATTCTAAGATCAAAAGGACAGAAAATATTCTAAAACTTGTTTGACTAAAAGCTCGGCAAAATATTTTTGTTTGTTCCACAACAGATAAATTACCCTTTAGAAAAGTGCAGGTAAGGCCACACGAGCAGGGCCATGGACGCATTATCAGCTGGAAATAATGGAAACAGAAAATATAGACTAAGAAACAGGAGGAGGAGGCAGGAAGTATTCATAGCTTTTCTATACAGGGAATATATGTTGACAGAAAGGATGAAAACAAGACCAAGAAGTCCACGTACTCAGGAGTATTTGCATAAGGGAGGTTATGTAATGTGTGATCCTCAATGAATGATTACCAGTGGCAGAACACCTCCACTGGGATTGCAGTAATCTCCACTGTTAAACCTGACTCAGGAAATGGACGCCACACCGTTTATTTTGCTTGGAAAATGGCATAAAAATCTAAACATGCAGAAATGTTGTTTTTCTTAATAGTTATGTATTTATCTTCACAAAAAAAGGTCTTATTCTGTAACCTTTTTTTTTTAACCTTTTGCACATAGGTTTTCAAAATATTTATAGAAACATGCTTTCTAAATGTGTAATTCCATTGTATATTAAAGCTAATATTTTATGGAAGAACAAGAAGTGAAGGGCATTTGTCCTGTGGTTTGGGTATGGCCTCTGAGGAATATAAAATTAAAGTGTACAAAGAATGCTTTATTTTATGTCCTGTACCAACTTGTACAGATTATTTCAGTTTGATCAGATGTCTTCTAGAATGAATGATTTTTTGCGAAGGGATATCTTTGAAGATCAGTTACAGAATTAAAAAGTAACAGTAACTAAGCAATTCTCAGTCTCATCATTACGGTTCAGAAGCTGTTAACAGTTGTAAAGGGCTAATTAGTGTAATGTAATCCTCTTAGGAGGCTGCAGGCATTGAGCTAGATTTCTTTATAATTTGTATGTAGGCCTTCTTTATTCCATTGGAATTACAATAATTACAGACAGCAGTATGTATTTGCATTCTAGCCATCCACATTATGTTTATTTTGCATACTGAATACTGCACAATAAATGCAGAAGTAGAATTTTCTATTTTCTATTTAAATATCAAAATGTTTGGAAGAACAGCCAAATCTTGGTTTTATAACTGTGCAAAATCTACTACCAGAGAAAATGAAAACAGGAATAAGTGGCTTTCTGAAATCCCAAGCAATCAGAGAGAGAAAATACTGGAAGAGCTGGATGTGAACAAAGTGCTGTCATATTTGGTTTACAAGAGAGTCTTTTCCTTGGAGGAATACAAAGACATTTGGTCCCAGGAGAGCTACAAGAAGAGAACTGAATATTTTCTAGATAAACTCTCTTTAAAAGGCCCAGGTGCTTTCTCTACCTTTTGTTCCATTTTGGAGGAGGTCTCTCCTAACTTGCTGACATGCTTTCTCCTTGGCTATGAAGGTAAGGTCACTGTCTGCTCTGAAATGCTTAAGTGTATATTGGTAACGTCTTGGAATCCTTTGACACTAATAGTTATTTGCTATAATTAGTGTTTACTTTCTCTCTTGCACTAAACCAGAGATAGTATTTGCTGCCTTTATAGTTCTTTGTTATAAAAGAGAAAATAATCAGAAGAAAAAAATATTACATATATTTTATTGTTATACTTAGAATATTTAAACTGATAAAATGCTGAATATTCAAATTGCTGCTACTAATAAATAAAAGTCAGGATAGGAAATGGATTTCTGAGTATTACTGATAATGCTTAGATAAGAAATGATCATTTACGTTCCTTCCTCTTTCTGAAATATTTAAAAATAGGTTGAGAAGTTCTGTAGGCATAATGCCTGAGCAAGTGATTCCTACATTTTTCTTCTAAGTGACATTATTTATGGTATCTGTCTGTAGCAACTGCGTGAAAAAGGATTGTATTACTAAATATTAACAATATAACTGAAGTTAATCAAAACATTATTTGGACATCAGGCACTATCCGTGCTTACTTGTGGAACAATGTTTAGCTAGAAATTAGCAGAGATAATGCGAAAAACGTGTAGCGTGTTTACAATTCTATCTTACTGACCTATTTTTATTTTTTGTGTCTGTTATATTCTAAATTTCAGTCTATCAAGTCAGTTAGAGTTTTTCTCAGCAATGACTGCAGGGTTGTGCTCAAAGGTTATTTACAGAATGTCCTTTTAGAATTTAATTAAAATAGTCACATCTTCCGCCGATCCATTCAGTACCAGGTTTAAACACCATAATATTACAATTATTTATAAACAAAAAAAGTAAGTCTGAGTCCTGTAAAACTATTAATAAACTAAATATGAAAAATTGAAATCTAAAACCATTTTGACCTTTAAAATAGCTGCAGATTGTGTCCTCTCTTGACAACCTGATTACTTTTAAAATTGACAGTTTGAGTTCTAATTACATGAGAAGGCAACAGACATTTTACCCTAATTTAATTATGAAAAGATGCCTATTTAATGTAACTTTTCAAGATCAATTTACAGTAAGGTTTTATGGCAGTAACAAGAAAATCAGAGGAGGTTCACAAATGTTGTTGGGGATTTTAATACATGTACAATGCACTTCACAGACAACCATGTTATAAAAATGCTGCTTAGGGCCTCTTTATGCTATCATTTTTTTAAAAAAGCATATAAATATAAATACATTATAAAGCCAGGTCTTTAGAATGAAGTTTGGGCTTCTTCTGAATTAACTGAAGAGGCAGCACGGGGAGATTTTTATTCTGTGCCACCTAAACAGATCGTGCAGGGGCCTGTCACAGAACAGATTTCAATCTTCCAGTGGCTACAAGGTTTGGGGGGCAGTACTGTTCTAAAGGGGGATGGCCTCAGCAGCTGGGTGCAAGTCAAGGACTCTGTCTCCCTGACAACATCACAGGAGATACAGAGAGGAAGGAGAAAGCCAATGCCGCACATTTCCGAAGGAGTAAAGGATACTGTTAGAACAGCGTCCCCAATCCATTCTGTCTGTCTGTGCCTTGTGTAGGCAGAAAAATGCCTCAGGCTGCCTTAGCTCAGCCACTATTACACTCTTTCCTCCTTCCCCTCCCCCAGTAGCGCTTATCAAACGTGCAAAGCTAGTTTTAGAATCTGTTTTTGTAATAATTGACCGAATAGCAGGCAAAGAGAAACACATGCTATATATTCACATTAAGTCATGCAAATAATCTGTTTAAATTCATGCACACATATGTTGCAGATTCAATTAAAATACATTTTGTGTTATGGCACTGTGGATTTATATAGATCGATTTTGATAAACCATGCTACAAGGTGCACGGAAAGATATGATGAAAAAGAACATTGGTTCATTATTTCCATTAAAATAATTTTCTTTTCCACTCTCTAAAAGCTGACTGATAGGGCAAAGGAATCAAATGGAAGGAACGCAGTCTAGATTCATGACGAGAAGCTGCTACGCCTGTGCTGTGTGGCATCAACAGCGCAGCTACCAGAGCGGTTGTGAGCCATCCTGCCCACTGTGCTTGTTAAAGACACTCTTTGTGGCAGGCTGACTGAGCACGCAGAACAGAATCAATCCCTGGTATTGATCAGCTGCATGTACAGTGGGGGCCCATTTCTGTTCTCTGGGCCTGCCCCTGTTGGCAGATATGGTTATTTTAATGTGTTTCCATTGTCTGCATGCCCTGCAGAAAGAACCATTTGACAGGTGCTGGAAATGTGGCAAGATTCCAAGAGGTCACTCAGGCTCTGGACTAATGTAGCTCACTGCAAAAACTGTGAACCGTGTAGTGTAATGTGGCCACTGAAGGATGTAGTGTTGCTTGCACATAATTGTTTTAACACTTTGATCTCTTTCATCTCATTATTTCAAAGAATTACACTCACAGTAACCCAAGGGGTGTTACAGCACCACTGATGCCTCAAGACTAGTGACTGGATTCCCCTACTTAAAAGTCTCATTATAGTATAAAACAAAGCCCCTAGTGATTTCATGGGGAGAAACAGCTGATTACTACTTGCCCATATGATACTATTGAAAGTCAGTTCTTCATTGGCCAGACAAAATTTTATATAGAGTAAGAATTTTAGGTTATTTCCAAATTTCTATAAATTGTCTGACCTGTATATCTCAGGTCTATCGGAAATATGAACAGGGAAACAACTTTATGTATAAAAGGTCAAAAGAGATTGTGTTTACCTAAACAAGCCATTTATCCAAATGTAACATCACTGACAGAATTACATCAAACTGTAGATGTTATTTTGAATTATGCATCAGCTATTAGAGACATTTCTTTATTATTATCCAGACCATGTACATTTCCCAGTGCCATCAGAGCAAATGAAACTGAGAGCTGTAGCAGAGATGGAGCTTCATGAAGCCTGTCAGATGAGCGACCAAGAAGGAAGCCTTTCTGCTGAGGAGCAACTGAACCAATCGTTCAACAGATACAGGTTAAAATTATCACTGTCACGATGTCTTTAATAATCACTACATTTCACCTGACTCAGTTTCTACATAAGCAAGGTACCACTAAAGCTTTCAAGGCTTTAATTGCATTTGATTTTACTTGGCATTGGTAAAGTACAATTCTACTTTGTATAAAGAATATGTTTTGCTATTGATCTTTTGATGCTGATGAATGCTGAGGATCAACTCTGGTCTTTGCTACAGGTATTCAGTAGTGATGCAAGGCATTGCTGACACTGCTAGTTTTCAGTGTTCAAGGACTAAGTACACATGTGGAACTACATTTTACTCATGCATTTTCTTGGAGTGTGACAGACAGCCTAAGTTAATATCACAGTTTCTCTTATTTTTTTACTTTCAGAGGAATAGAAACTGAGGAAGACCTATGTAAGGACAGCATGTAACCTGATACATGCTGGGATACTGGGATTTAAGTCCCTGCTTCAGAGATTTGAACATAAAAAGAGGAGAAATAAACCCTTGGAAAATCCTAAAATGCTTTATTTTATGTAGTTAGCATTCAGTTCTAGCATTTGCAGTTGTGTGTTTGGAATCATGCTTTGCCTAATTCAATAAGGAATCTAGCTTAGAATGGGCTACAGCTCACAATAGCTCATTAGTTTTTAAGAAATACTGTAGATAATTTACACATGTCCAACTAAGACAGAAACATTCTGAGAAAAGTAGTCAAAAGCTGTCCTGTTTTGATGTCTCAGTAGTATATGAAGAGTAAATTATGAAGGCTTTAATACCTTTGCATGCCTAGGTTAGTTTTGTTAAGTTTCAGCTAGTGACTGGGTTACACTAGTTTTTAGAAATGCAGTAAAAATTAATGACTGTGAAATGATTGTGAAAAAAATGTGGTTATTTGAGGTTAAGTTCATTCTGAGTAGCAGTGAAACATGAAAAGGTAACAGAGTATGAAGACACTTGATACAATATAGAATGGGCCCAAATTGTACAGTATGGGCTGATCTATACCCACAACTAATGAAATCCCAGCCAAATCTCATTTCTCCATAGACATTCACAGGAATTCCATGAGATTTGTAGTCATTCACTATCTGAATATGTGCCATTTGGATTTTAAAAGATTCATTTTGTAGCACTGGTCCTCTAACTAAGCAAAGCAATTCACTTAAAAAACCAAACCAATTAAGAAGTGCCTGCAGCTAAAGAATCACATTAGGGAAGTAATAGACAAATAGGAAAGCTTTCCTGAAGTCAGCCTATGCTAGAAATACTTGATAACTCAAAAAACCCCTACCAGATATAGAGGATGTCAGTGTTAGTATTTGCAGAGCCAGGTAGTCTCACTGTAGGATTGTTATGTGCATTCCACCTTATAAGAAGTATATGGCACATCAGTTGTGCATACACCCTGGAAGAATGAAAAAACAATGCTGGGGCTGTGGTCCCTCTGTGGTGTGTCAGTGGTAGGTGTGGAAGTTGATGTAGCCTCAGAACTCACACAGCAAGAAGGGAACAGTGCCCTGTATTGGAAACAGAGAACTCAATGAAAAGACAAACTGGTGTGCAATAGCACACAATTTACTTCAACAGCAGCTCCTGGGAAAAAAAACATACCTGGACACCAGGTTAGAAAAGCACCTTCTGTTCTATGCTCACACTCATCCCCTCATCCAAGAGTAAAATTTATTATGTAACTGTTCTATTTCAGTTTTTTCTTAAGTGCCACACCTGTGTCAAACACCATCAGCATGGGATTCGTGGAGATGAGAGTCTCAAGTGCTTGTAACAGTTTGTGAAAAAGACAACCTCACTTTAGAAGGCAACAACAAAACTGACAGGAAAGCAAATATCCAAAGCATATATTGTGCAGAAACTCAAACATTACAACCACAGTTTCAGGTCCCTATCAGGCAACCTGTCAGAGACAGAAAGTACCACCCATAAACAAAACTGTGCATGACTACAGGGGGCATAAAGACAACTAGAAATAGATAGCAGTAGTTAGAAAAGATGAGTAATAAACAGAAAATGAAAAATAGCTTCACTGCCCTTTCCTCAATATTTGTAAATATTCTCAAACCTTTGCATTTTTTTCCCAATGACAAAAAAATGTCAGACACACAGACAGTCTAAGAACAAGAAATTCCTGTCTCTGAAGTAAACAGGAAAGTTCCAGATGATGTTAGTGAGACCATCATGGTGAGGCAGACTACTTTGATAATAGAGATAATAGAGGTTCCACAATTACATAGCAATTGCAAAGCTAGGTTTTTATATATATGTTTAGACAAGTATCAAAATCTTATCACTGCAGAATAGATGGTCTGGGAAAAGCAAAATCCCCTCAGTTCTAAACAATAGGATGACCTTGTTAGTTAAGAATCAACCAACTACAGCCATTACATTGTCAGCCAGTAAAGCAACTTGGGCAAAAAGAAAATAAAACTGAAGATACAAAAGGGGTGCAAAATTTTTCATTTAAAGGTGAGACCCCTAATAAGGATACCCCACTCTACATTCAGAATTTCCCCTCTTGAGACAACTCCACAATTTCTGATTAATGCAATAAAAATGTTGTCTATAACACAAGTGAAGTGGAGTAAGTTTGAGGTTGCCTATTGGGATTTGGTCTACAACTTCTCAGGGCAAGCAGGTTAACTACAAATACCCTCACAAAAATACCAGACAGAAGGACCATGTCTCATGACTTGTACAAGTCATTGCTAAAGATGTGTTCTTGGTCTGGTTTTGGGCCAGAAAATATTGTCCCTGGTTCTGTATAGTGTCCTCTCTGTATCTTCTTTCCCAGAATATCCTCCCCAAAACAGGACAATCTCTATTAGACTAGTGGATAGAATTATAGGTTGGGTCAGTAATTGCCTGAATATGACCCAAAATTAGTACTGCTTTCAACACATTTTTGGTGTGGGTTGTTGTTGTTGTCTTTTGGGGTTTTTTGTTGGTTTGTTGTTGGGGTTTTTTTCTATTTACTTTATATTTCAAGCATCACTGGACATTTGGTGCTGTTCCTATGAAAATCATGCAGATAACATAAAGAAGAAAATAATTAATTATTTTCCTTGGACTTTCTGTTTTCTCCTCCACCAACAGTTTTTATTCTCCTATTGATTAAGAAATAAAATGCTGAAGCAGGCAAATCTCAGTAGCATTAATAGATGTTACTTTACCATGTATTAAGAAAAGACTGCTACAGAGGCTGTCAAATAAATTATCAGGACAAGTAATATCCAAACTGAAAATCAGATACTATTTTTGTAGTTGTTATAAAACAAGGCATCTATTTTCACACTGTGAGCAACAAGAGATTTTTGCACATTGCTTTTCCATTTTCATGTAAATGCATTATGATTGTCTGATACTTGCTTTATAGTGCATGTAATTAATTCATGTTTGAAGTCTGATTTAGAGATTTCCCACTTCTGTTCCAATTTTAGAATGGCTCAGTTCCATTGTAGACTATACCTTTCTGAATCTATCGGAATTGTGTTTTACAGCTCTTAAATAAGTTGATTTTCAACATTAGCTCAGTTAGTTGGAACATGGTGCTGATAACCCAACCAAGGTTGTGCTTTCAATCCCCATATGTGACTGCCTTAAGTCACTTGAGAGTTGGACTTGATGATCCTTGTGGGTCCCTTTCAACTCAGAATAATCTGTAACCCATGATTTGAAAATTAACATTTTGCGCAGGGAAAAAAGCTTATGTGTGGTAAAACTTCACTGCTAATTATAAGTTCTATGGTAAAGGTGACAGTCTCTGTTTTGCTTTAAATAACAAAAGATAATGTGTACAAATCACGTAAACAGCATTTGTGCAGAATTAAGCTACAGCACCAATTTTTATGATTTTTTGGACAGCCATGCATTGGTATCTGACACCTCTAAACATCATTATTGATTTACATAGTAGAGTGTTGACGTAAATTTTTGCATGTGTGTTTTGTGTTCCTTCAGAAACTTAATACTGATGATAAAAAGCATCAACAAATGCAGCATTTAGCAGTTAATACCGAACACTGGTACTCGTCTCCAGCAAAGCCCCGCTCAACGTGGCCACTGCATGGCACTGCAGCACAGCACAACTCCTCGGCTGCCTGTTCGAAATGAAAACTGGGAAGGATTATTTAGAATTGTAACAGCAGCCTAATGACTGGTTTGCCCAGTTTTCCTATACACACACACACACACACAGATACAGAGGATACACAGAGGATGTTTAGAAGCATTTCTTGGTTTGGTTTGCTAACATCACTAATGAGTCTGTGTTCCTTACCAACCCATACGAATGTAACTTTGATGTTGCCACACTTGGCATAGTGGCAAATATTTCCTTTCCTTCACTGAATGTGGCAAACAAAATTCAGAGTCTGTGTTTCCCAGAGAGGAGTAAATGGCACCCAAACACAAACCAGTGAAGAGTATGAGCCCCAAATCAGAGATGTGATAATTTTCACCCTTCAGGAATTTGGAATTCCTTGCTTATTTGCAATCCTTCATACCCATGTTCCATATGCAAACAGCAAAATTAAGTGCACTGTAGTGGTAAATCAAGCCCGTGAAGTCCAAACCAAATTAAAACTGCCATAGCTATTCAAACATTTAGGTTGTATTTGTTTGACTGTGCTCGCTCACTTCCAACACATTAATGTATGATTCCCTTTTTTGCATGTGTTTATGAAAACAAATTGTATTTCGATGGACTTTCTACTCATCTTCTACAGTTTCCCTACTGAAATGCTGTATTGGGTCCTGAGTCCTGGGTCACAAGGCTGTGTCCTGTTAAATTTCCTTTGCTCTAAAATAGTTTTTCTATGCCCCAATGCATTCCTTTAGTAAAGGCTGTTAGTGTCCTACCTTCTGTGTGAAGTTAGACTTCTGAAGTTCATTCTTTCTTACATGTGTCTGATCACATGGAAGGGGATATGTAACATGGGGGTCAAATCACATGACAAAGACCATAGGTCTGGACAGCATATAGAAAAAATCCCTTTTGAGAAGACTTCAGTTAATGCAGAATCTTGGCAGAAATCACACAGTCCTCCACTGCTGGGAAATGCCAAATAATCCCCTCACTTCCTGACCAGCCTGTCAGGCACAGAGGAAGTCACAGATCAGCTGTTGCTGGTGTGCAGATCCCCGTGCAAGGGACAGAGCACAGCACAGAACTGCAGACGGTTCTTACTCAGGAGATCCGAGACCAGGGCCCACAGCACCTCTAAGAGCTGTGCTCAATGCCCCGTTCCCCAGCACCAAGCCTTCAACCATGTGAGCACAGGGACAACACAGAGAGAAGTCACCAGCAGAATTCTGCAGGGGATTGATTTTTCCTAACGAACTCAAAAATTGATTGGAAGATCTTAGCAGTGAAGTGGAAAAATTTGCTGAGGATATACATTTACTCAACGTAGGACAGGTGAGAGCTGTGTACGGAGCTGTAAATGGGCCTTAAGATTAAGTAACTGGTTAATAAAATGGCAGAGGAAATTTAGTGTAGATAAATGTGAAATGATGTACGTGGGCTAAAATGTTTTTGGCTTTATGAATAAAGTGATGAACTCTGTTACCATTCAGAAGTGAGAGTTTCAGATTTTGACAGATAGACATTTTCATAAAAACATCAACTCAGTGCATGGCAGCAATCCAAAAATACAAATGCTTGTTAGGAAAGGAAAAAAGAACAAAAGAGGAAATATAATTATGCCAGTCTATAGTGCTACAGTTTGCTCACACCTGGAATACTGTGTGCTGTTCTGGTGCTTGCATCTACCTCATATTTTCCTACTTCCAGCAATTTCTAAGAGAAGTAGTTAGTCCTCAAAAGAGGTTTTAGGATGTGTTTGGAGTACAGAGCTCCTTAATGAATGGTCATGTTTTTCTCCACATCTGAATGATTTGGAGTGGCATTGGAAATAGATAAAAAAATCCTGCTCTCCTGATGAAATTTATGTGGGAAGAATCTATAAGAGAAAATCCTCATGGATTATGCATCTCCTCGTGGATGATATTCTGCAAGAGAGGATGCATTGAGGCAATGCAGTCAAGGATCAAGAAAAACAGCCATTTCTTGCCAGCAAATACTGAGACAAAACCTTGACTGGCTTCCTCCAAACACCTGCTACTTGGCATGCCCAAGGCACTGCCACTATTCCTGCTTTGAGGGTGCTATTCTTAATTTTGCATGTATTTTCAGGGCAAATGTGTTTTGCAAACTGGGAGCTAATGCTACAGGTAACATACACATGGAAAGGTTTTATTCACATTATGCCTGACCACAGATGTTTATTGAGGTTCAAGGGATTAGATTTTGATGAACCAACACACTGCACTTCTTTGTCTCTTTACCACCTGGTATTTTTATGACATGCATCAACAATACAAATAACTGTGACATACGTAACCATTGTCACCATTGGCTTGTGGCTTTTGGCATCACAGCAGTCATGTCAAGGTCAATTCATCCAGCAGCATTGGCTTATTTGACAGGAAGCTGCTTATCTCAGTTTGGAACCTGGAACAGATAAGCCATGGCTATAGACAGCAGTAGAGAGAAGTGTAAAAGAGAAGTGAAGGATGAGAAAAGGAAATAAAGAGCTCAGAACAAGTGTCCTTCCCAAGCATTTTGGGTATTTCCACTTTAGAAATACCATTAAAAGTACTCTCCAGTCTCTTATTGTGATTTCTTGCAACTGTTGGCACATTAGCTGTTATCAGACCCTGTGGTTAATTGTACTGTAAGTACAGGATGTCATGATAAAGACCTGACTCCTTCTTTAGTAGCCTGCTCAGCTCAGGGCAATCTACATTTCCTCTCTAGAAACTGACACTTCAGTAAACTGCTCCCCTTGCTACAAAAAATGTAAAATATGAGAAGTTCTATGATATTATAGACAACTAAATGGCTCTTGTGACTGAAGTAGCAGTTGCTTATGTAAGTACACTTTTACAGAATTTAATTTTTTTCCCACAAAAGATACCAACTGTGGCAACCATTACCATAGCAATGCATTATGTATGCTGCCTCACACAATATCCCATATCTCAAAATATCCAGACCCCATTTATCTATTCTCCCTGAATTTTGCTTTCAACAAAATCTGATAGAAAGCTTTTGGCCTTGAAAACATTTTTTCTGGTCTTTGAATTTGCCTAATTTTTGGCTTTTACAGTTAATTACTGCAGCCTCTAACTTATTTTTGGCTATTCTTGGCAAGGAATGTCCAAAAGATTGTTCTTTGCATCAGAAAACATCAGAGTACAGTTATTCCAGCTAAATCCCACAGTTATACAGGTATTCCAGCTAAATCCCACACTCTGGCAGCTGTGATGAGGCTTCTAGAAGCATCTTTAGCCATCTCTTCAGTATCCAGGGGAGCCTTTTTCCATTTCTTGTGCTTCCCAGGTACAGCTGGCACTGTTGTAGCAGAGCAGACACAGACAGGGCGTCAGGCCTTACAGCTGCCTTTCCAGCCACCCAACAGTCTTGTGTTGACTCCTCTCTGCTCCAATTGTTTCCCCTTACAAAAGGAAGGGGGTTTGGTCCAGGTTAATGAAATGGAAGTCTCGGGCTGGAGAAGGGGTGTGTGAGGGATGAGCTGGAGCTGGCAGTGTGCATTCTGCCACTGTGCTCATCCATCTCTTGGGGGATGTGCATATTCTTGCTGTAATGTAATTGACATTTACAGTCTTTGAGTAAGAGATCATAACACAATGACTGCATCTTAGTAAAACCTTCTCACAGAAGCCTTCTGTCTCAAGACTTGGCTATACTTAGATTACCTCTGTAATATTCATAACATATTCTTTGCTACTGCCCTGCCCCAACAGCACTGAATCATAAAATTGCCATAAAAATATTTCTTCTATGAGTGCTGTTGGAATATGCTCTGCTTGCATACTGAGGAAAAAATGCATTAAACTATATGAAATAACATAATTTTGACCTTTCTGTCATAACAATACTTCCATAAAGACATACTTAGATTGTAAACACTTCTAGACCAGAATAAATCTCTATCAGTGTCACCTGGGAACTCCAGGGACTGAAGTCCTGAAGTAACAATAGCACTGAGAAACAGATACTCAGTTTATGAGGGGAGAAAAAATCATCATTGCTTTTGGTATCCTTTACAATAATTGTACTACATACAGTGTTTGGGAAAAATTGTGTTGTATACAGCATGAACAGTCCTGCAAATGACAGCACAAAGTTTTTAGAGTTCCTGCAGTGAGAGTACATGTAGCTGTTTGCTGTGCAAGCTAATGATTTCTCAAGAGGCAGAGAGCTACATACACAATCACTTAAAGCAGCATTTCAATTAACCAAATTACTTTTCTTTTTCCATGTCTTTTAAAACTGAGCTGGGAATAAAGCAAAGCATTAGGCTGAGGACACTTTTATACAAATATATTGACCCTGATGGGCTTTCTTCACTGCGTTTTTAAGCCTAAGTGGGATGTTGAACAAACATCCACAAAATTGCAGTACAGGCACTGCCATCTTCATGATGTTTCATAAAGCCGAAGAAAACTGATAAATACAGAAACAGAATTATGAATTGATTTTAGAAGGGATAATAATAATAGTTTGTAACCAGTGTTCAATTTCAAGATGCATGTAACGACTTTTGAGACAACTATATATTAGTCTATATTGGCAATGCAATGCTTGTACAGAAATGGCCCAAATAAATTTTCATTAATAGATCAAAAAGATTATTATCTTCTACTTACACGTTTTTTTATGGTGCATGTGTCACAGCCAAATAAAGGATCTGAATGCTTAGATTCAAGATGGTTTCTTTCCACAATAAAGTTTGCATCATAGCTTAGTTTCACTGGTGTACACTGAAGAAGATTTTCACCTCCTGTTTAACCTCATTTATTGACATAAGTAAGCACTTGGGAAGAATCCTAGGGTAATAACATTCAAGTTTGGGGATTTTATTAAGGAGTTTAGCATCAAAAGTACTGCTTGTATTTTAAAAGTCCTACTTTACTGGAGTAGTAACCACGATGGTTTTATTCATTGGTTTGCAGGTTCATTTATGGACACAGTTATAAATGAGACAAATGGAATTGCCTGCAAGTTAATTTGGCCTATGATCTTTATTTCTAAATGTATAGGTACTACGGGAGGAAAAAAAAAGAAAAGTACTTGCCAGTAACACAGAAAGTTTAGTAAGAACTGGTGGTTGGTGGTCTACAGCAGCCAAAGCATTACGATGCAGAAAGAATGTATTGGAAAACTCCTCTCTAATACTGTTCACTGTTCTTTATGCTCTATCCCAGAAAAAAAATCAGTAAGAACAAAATTTAAAATATTAGGCAAAATATGTTATTAGTTTAATAATCAAAGATATCTTTCTATCCGAGTCTGAAAAAAGGACTGCTTGATTTAGACTAGAGATTAGGATAAGGGAAAATGTAGGTAATAGAGGATATGAACCAAATAATCTTTTTTTTTTTTTTTATCCTGTAACAAGGCAAAATAAAGTCTCAACGAACCGAGCAATTAAGTATTTATCTTATCAAAATCATAAGTAATCTGTAGAATTAATTACCACCATATATGATCAAAACTATTAATTTAATGGCATTCAGAACCAGATTTTATTTTTGCACGAGTAACAGGCATTTCTATAATCTTGCTAACAGTAAATTTCATTTCCCTAGCATGTTGTAAATGCACATCTATCCGAAGAGTGTTTAGAAGAAACATCTTCTAGAAAGATTTCACTCTTACGAAAGTCCAAAGCTAAGGCAGCTGAGCTAAAACAGGTAGTACACCCCATAAATTCTGTAGGGCTGATGCAGGAAAATAAAATCTGTGCTACTCTGCAAACTTTTCCACTGCTTTACAAGAAGACTAAAAACAAAAATGCAGACTAAAATGACAGCATATGAATGACCATAGCCTACACCATATTTGCCAAAATAACCCTGCAGTATTGCCTGAAGAATTTCAGAATTCAGTGAATCCTCATCTACTGGTTCTGCCTTCTATTGGGATTGATGTTCTGCCGTGCCAGCTACTCCCATGGCTGCAGGGAGACACAATCAATCAGCTGCTCCAGGAACCATTTGGTCCTTTATGTGAACTGGTTCTTTTCTTCTCAAGGCTACTTTCTCAGCTCTAAATAAAGGAGTAAAGTAAAAATACTGATTGGAAGTATCTGTATGTTCCTTAAATTTATAATGTGCCTAGAAACTAGTGATGTGATTTTGCATAGAAAATAAAAATATTTTGACTTTGCATCAGATTATATTTCAAAATAATATAGTACAGTTTAAATTAGTTATTTAATGTTAAAAACGAAACACTTTTTGTCCTAGTATTACTGAATAAGGGGTGGTTTTTTTTACAATTTAAATACCACAGAATATCTTAAATATGTTTTCTGATAGATCTGGGGCAGCAAAGCCCTTCTGGACATTTATCTCTGAAATTACATTGAGAGGAATAAACAGCTGTCGGGAATATAAATGCTAACTCATCAGAATGCTGACTCAGTGCTGTAGAAATCAAAATATGTTCATCTACTGCAGAGGTAACCTGTCATACACCAACTAGTCATATTTTATCTCGGACAACTATAAAACCAGTTGAACAAAAATGCTGGAACAGGGGAGTGGAAATCAAATTATAAATGGGAAAAATTTTAAGGTCCTTGTAAAGATCTGCCATATGACTGTAAAAATAGAATCATAGCATAGTTTGGGTTGGAAGGGACCTTTTAAACGTCACCTAGCCCAGACCTCACTGCAGACCAGGCTGCTCAGAGCCCCATCCTGCCTGACCTTGACTCTTTCCAGGGACAGGCAGCTACCATCTCACTTGGCAACCTGTGCCAGTATTTCACCACCCTCACTGTAAAAATTTTTTTCTTCTATGTAATCTAAATTGATCCTCCTTCAGTTTAAAACCATTACCCCTTGTGCTATGACAACAGGCCCTGCTAAAAAGCTTGTTCCCATCTAATAACCCCAAAAGTAACCATCACAGTCAGGATCTGTTAATTACTCACCTTCAGTGGCAAAACCCCCTACTCTTCTACAAGGATTGTCCCTTGAATTAACACACAATTTAAGGTCTACTTGGGCTTTCTTTGCAAGTAATAGAATTTCTTTGTTTTGTTGAAGCAGGATTTAGCAATGAAGGACCTGAATCCTCTGCAATGCCACATATTAATATGCCCATGCCCCATTAGAGACATTGGTCCAATTTTTACATTAAGTATGAGCTGACTGCTAGTGACTTCTTGTACTAAGACTTATTAAGGGTGAAATGAGAAAATGGTTGTGTTTTACTAACTATACTGATGTTCTGCTAACAGATGTGAGAAAGAGGTTTTTTTCAAGTTCTGGTAATAAATTCTGTTAGGAAAATAACTGTTATCTAGGCATTATTTCAGGACTTTTTATCCAGACTAATTTTATCTTTGATAATTTGGGTCAACTATCAGTTGAAGCTCTCTGCACTCTGTGGTGAAGATTTTGGCTCAGTCTGGAGTTTTACCCAAGCAACTAGTGACCTGGACTAGTAGCTTGCTCTATGCTTTCTGGTGGAACAAATTTCCTTACATTTAATGCATTTCTTGCTTAATATTTCAAAATTATATATGCATGTGAATGTATGCCTATATATCCCTAAAACCATTTCCACAGTTGCTGATATTCCCTTTTGTATTTCTTTAGTGATCTGCACCTGGCACTCTTCTGCCAGATATGAAAGTTGATATAAGGCATCAGCCTCTATCTTATAGAAGGATAAGCACCTAGTTCTCTGGATATTCACTCGGCCATAGGTCCTGCAGCAATGCTGCAAAGGAAGAATTTGCTTTTCAAAAGTATGACCCTGAGCATTACTCAGCAACGATGGCTGTCAAAGGGAAAGAGCGAAACACAGCAAAAAAATTTTCTTTTGAAATATGGCATTAAAGCTGAAAAGTCTTTCCATTGAAAAAACCCACCCCTCTGCCAAAACAGAATCTAAAAGCAGAAAGTCTTAAGCTCTTCATGCAATGAAATCTTTCTAAAGATAAAAATGACAGAAAACAGCTCTATTTCTTAAAGAAATCAAGATATTCATAAAGTCACACTTCAGCACAAAAGCATAGACTTCCATTTTTAATTTTGTAACCTCAAGCTTAATTCCTTTATTCATTTCAACTCTTCAAGCAATCAGAATTTCTCAAGTCAGAATCTTTCCAGGCAGCTGAATTTCTCTGCTGGGCTCCCTGATCCTGTGACATCTTTGTCATGCCTAAGTTATCATGCAGTTTCACAAGGGAGCCCCGGGTTCTGCAAAATCCAATCTAGAGGCATTGTTTTATTGCCCTAGGTGAAGTAGTCTTGTTTCGTAAACTGAGTGAAATTTGCCCTGTTCTGGCACGTTAGGCCTTCTGGTTCCAAACCATCCAGCTGTCACTAATTTGTTATGTAGCCAGTATCTCTTCGTGCTGTGTGATCTATGAGCAGCCAACATTTCCGCATATTTTTATACATCAACATGCTTAATAACCTGTAACATTGTAAAATACACTTGCAGTTATTATAGAACAAGACTGCAGCTTGGACCTACTTAAGACCACAGCGTATCTACTTTCGGTTTGAGAAATTACTTAGTCAAGGTATTCAGTCCTTGGACATATTTTGTTAAAAATCTGTGAAGCAAATTTTAGTTATTTTAGAATAATTACCATAACTTACACTTTTTACTTGTCCTTAATATATTTAGTTTCCTCATTTAAAAAAATTAAAAAATAATAATAAAAAAAGCCTCCCTTCATATAATTTTCTTTTCCTTGTTTTTTTATTGCTACAATCTTACATGAGAAGGTTAAAAGGAACTTATTCTTATTACCCTCATAGGTACAATAGTACAATATCTCTGATCTTGCCTCCTAAACTTCCTGACATATGAAAGATTTGGTGGTTTCAAAGATGGTTATCTCACCCAGACTTTCACATCTGGCACCACTATCAGCACAGATAGAAATAATCTGAAGCAATTTAACCTCGCATTCTAATTCCAACTTCTGTTAACAGCCTTTCTTCAGCTGTTCTACTTTCAAATTAGCTTAGGATTTCTCTTGTCATGGTAGTTCTAATCCTTCTAGTTAGGGACATGTTATCCAGTGGCAGCCCCAGGGCTAGATTTGCACCGTGTCTGCTTACATTCTTCTTGCAGAATTCAGGAAGAATGACGGATTTGTATTTATTTTTATATTAGCAACTTCATTTTCATTGCTGCTGTAAATATAGATGGGATAGTGGTTTCTTTCTGAAATGGATTTTTACCTTGAGCAGTCCTGCAAAATATAACTTCATTTATGAAGAATTGGCCCACGGCTTCTGATTCTGTGGTTTAGCTTTCTTGTTTGTATTTGACAGTAAACTTTGGATTTGCTACCAAACAGTGAGACAAGGCTCCCCTTCTCAGAGCACTGCCTGGATTATACAGTTCTCTTCCATCTTTCTTCTTGACTTTCTACTGTTCCTTTAATTTACCTCTTGCAGTCATGAAACTATAGGAGTTTCATAAATTTTCCAGGTTCCCTAAACCTTCTGTTGTGAACTTTCTGTTCTGAATTTCACATTCTCTGTATCAATTTATTCTCTATCCCTTTGGCAATCTGGTCTCTCCTGGGAACATGCACCCTGGGAAATTTCACCCTGCACAAGAGCAGTTAATGACTATCCAGTCTCAGCTCTGGCACTTCCGTTTGGGACTCTGGAGTATGGAATAATGAAGCCTGATTAAGTATGGTTGGAACTATGTGATATTTGTGTACAATAAAAACAAAGATTGAGCATCATTGTTTGGGATCAGTTTCTCAAATAAATCTGTTGCCTTAGATCTTTCCTTCTTAAAAGCGACTTGACATCCAATGAGTCTTTCAAAGAGGAAACAGAGTTGATACTCACTAAGGTCTGACTCTAATTTTTTTGTGATAGCTGTCTTTATATCCAGCAAACAAAACTCTGTTTTAAATCAATGTAAACTCTCTGAGTAACAGGAGTGCCAGTGCCGCAGGATAATAAAAACCTGGCGCAGACACTGCTGTCATGGAGAAATGTTTGGTTGTTGCATTAACTAATAACAATAGATGAATTAATCAGTTTGCTTTTCTTCATTGCCAACCTGGTAGACTGTGATTAAGTTCTCTACTGCTGACCATGTTGAGGGGTTTATTTTTGTCTTATTTGCTTATATGTCTATTTGTCTTTTGCCAATACAATCCCCATTCTATTCTTAGGTCTCCATAGACATCTCCCCATAAGTGTTACACTTGTTATAAAGAACTGTGTCAGAATAGCCACAGTCTCCCTTGGGAAGCATTTGATCATTCTTTTTATCTAGATCATTTAAAATCTTCAAAGACCAGCTGTACCTGGGTATTAATGCTCTTTCAGAACCATATGTTTCCTGTCTGCACAAAACCCATGTAAGGGGGACACTTACATAAAAATCTTGCTGCAAATTATTGCTACTTGCTCCTTCTGTAGGGGATAAAGGATAAGGGACCAGCAGGAACACATGATTTTAATCAACCCATGGAGGACATGAGAAAGCCTATAGGACATTTAAACATAGCTAGCTTTTTCCCTCCCTTCCTCAAAGCCTCCCCCAAAGTAACGGTAAATACTGCCTGCAAATAACCACTGTCTATTGAAGAAGAATACAGGCATTACTTTTAGAACCAGGCACAGTTGGTTTTTGCTTGATGTGTTTCTCAGTTACAGAATTCAGGATATTCGATACTGTGCTATCTGTTGCTACAGGCAGCATACAGACATATGATGGCTGCCTAATAAAGAAACATTAGATTACATATTTATCCCACTCTGCAGAATTTTGAAACATATTTTACATATGGCTTTGGCCCACTGGTTTCCTCTACTTTACACCAGCAAATATGCAATCATTATTAGTAGAGACACAGCAAAAGGAAGGCAATATGCAGCAGGCAGGCACAAGAGAATAATTTAAGTTAAATTTCAAAGTTGTCTGATTTCTTGGGTTTGTTCATCCCTTTAGTATCATTCTCCTATTCTTCATGTGAATTCCCTTAGAACTACATGAAGTTATTACAGAAACATAGGTGAGAGGATATGTTTTCCTTCTACAAACAAATGCAAAAAAAGGAACAATCTTTATAAACCACATGCAAACCTTGTTCATACAAACAGAGCTCAGTTATATGAGCTCCATTAATTATTCAGATTACAGAAAACTAACGTGCAAATCAGGTGATGGTGCTTCTCTTTTCTCTGGGTTGACAAGAGTAAGTAAGAATAATAATATGTACCACAGTAACTAGCAGTGTCTGGTAAATACAGTGAAATTATAGAATGAAGAATAATATCTGGGGAGGGGTGAGTTTGCTTCTTCCAGTTGTTGGCTGTATGTCAAATGCACAGCACAATTTATGAGTAACTTCAGCACTGCTGTTGCTGCAAAAAATGGAAGACAGCATTATCACTTTGTGTAGGTGATACAAGATGAATTTGTTCTTTGTAAAACACTTGTAACAGACTGCAAAGAAAAAATTAGCTTATGATACTGGAGAGGGAAGTATCAAAAAAGAAAGCACATCACAAGCTAGCAACAAACTCCATGAAAATGTCTCAAGATGTTTCAATATTGGGCCTGCAGAAGAAGTTAGGATGAAATCTATAGTGATTTTGTCTGGGTTGTTTCCTTACTAGTCTCTTCCTATTCAATGTTAGCCAGAAAACACGTGAAGAACAAGAACGTCTCTTCAAGGTCTCTCGATTGAAAATAGCAAAAAATATTCTTCTCTTGTACCATCTAGTGAAGGCCAATTGAATTCAAAGGGCAAGTAGCTGGTTGCTAGACTAAAGCACGCTGATGACATTTGAAGAAACACAAACTGAGACAAGAGGTGATAAGATTATGTACTGTAGGTTAGAAGAGGACGTGGAGTCATTTTAAAATAATGCTCTATACCAGAGCAGGAATGTTTGTCACTGGTGACTGTTAGGTGTGTGAACAGATAAACATTATTTGTACAGTAGTATGTCAATGCCTTTATAAAGGGAAAAGCAGTGTCTCTTATTTTGACATTCTTTGCACTGTAAAAGACCTTTGGGAAAGAAAATGCAAATTCAGTCTGAACATCATATGAAGATTCAAATAACTTTTGTAGCCAACTCCCCCAGAAATTCATCACTCTTGAGGTTGGAGTTATTCACCATTATACTCCTTCAGAGATGCTCATATAAGAGATGACAAAAATGCAAATGAGATTCTATGCATTATATTTAATTTTATCATATTCACTTAGAATCTTATGACCTTGAATTTGGTTGTATTTGTAATACAGCTCATCAGAGAGAAGCTGAGCTTCTACAGCATCAGATTTGTCATGAGATGTCAGATGTCTGCATCAAGTAGGATGACAAGTAACTGAGAAATGACATTGGTGCTACCCTAATCTTAAATCCATCAAAAGAATAAAATTCCTTGCAACCAGAATAGCATCAGGATACTTATGTAAAACTTTTCTCCTTTGCTACTGGACAACTCTATTCTGCTGCCATGCTAAACGATTTTTCTTAGTGTGTTTTCCACCCATTAGAAATTTTTCAGATTCAAGTTGTATGAGAGAGTTGAATGTTTTATTCTGGTGGAATAGCACTATTTTGTCAAAATTTACAGAAGTCAGTAGAAATTATATAGATAAATACCTTTGATTGGATGACCAGGTAAAAGGTGCAATGCTAAGACAGCCATGCTTTCAGAAGTTGCAGTAGATCATTTAAAGATAAAGCAGCTTACTTGGAGATGTGATCACATGAAAACACAGGAAGGCAAGAGCAGGGTCTATTTCTGTTTTGTTCACAGTGTAGATACCACAGTAATCACATTTCATAAATGCCCAAGACAGGTGGTATGTATGTTTTTTGCATTATAAGATAACCAGAAACTTATCTATTGAATGGAGAATGAATCCAATACCATGTGATCCACCTTGATCTTTGGCTTCAGGTTCACAGGAAACCTTCCCTCTGAACAGTTGCAGAGCTTGTGATTTATTGCTGCTGTCACAATGATGTGCACAGATCACCAGACTGAATGTGTTTTGCAGTGACTACTTGCAAGTGTTGGTATTTTTGCTTTGTTCCTACAAACACTATGTCTTCTGTCTTCTACAGAGATCTGTGTTTTCTTTTAGTGTCAGTGTACTCTGGTACACATTCCAATTGTCAGCACTGCAAAATGCTATCTCCAGCCACTGTGAGGTCACTCACAATAAGTGCAATATCATCACTTTTGGCTACATGAGCAGATAAGAAACTTGATTTTATTAATTCCATTTGAATATTCACTGCTATTTAATTGTTCTGTTGTGTGGTCACTGCTTTATTCATTTTGTTTGTTTGTCACTAAGCTCCAGCAAAGATTTGGAGGAGGAATATCATGCTAGATTTGTGTGAGGAATCAGCTAATTTTCTTTAGAGAAGTTCTCTGGCTTCTGTAGTGTTTGTATCTTTCACTCGGGAGTGAGACCAATGAAGAGGTGCTTTAGCTGCTTGGGCAGTTGTCTGGAAGATAAGTGCAGTGAGTTTGAGAATGTCCTTGATCATTATCCATTAAAAGCAATGGCCTTTCTTCTGTGTTCTGGTTTTCAAATCTCAGTAGTGTTGCAGATGGTTCTGAGGAAGAGTTTGCACTACTGCAATAAAATGAACAGATTTGCAGAGATGTTCAGGGTGCCAGGAGAGATCTCTATTTATGGGTCTTATAGTTAATCTTCAAAATTTATCCTTTGTACATTATTAAAATTTTTTCACAGAAAAAAAAGTAGGGATCTTTAACTAAAAAAAACCCAAAAACCCAGAGCTTTATTTTCATTTTTGTTGCATGCTCTCTTGCTGCTCCAGAGTCTGGAGAGGCAACAAAGAGCTCCCAAGAAACCACAGTGCTGAGTAAGAACCAGTTTCCAAACTGCTTGGGTGCTCTTTACATGCAGATGGTGGGCAAATTGACTAGTTGGCAAGAGAGCAAGTGAGCTCTCAAACCTGCTAGTGTGTAATGAGAGAAAAAAAAAAGCAGTAGGTTATAGTGAGAAGAGCAATTATCCTGTACTGTTAACATGGTGCACACTGCCACTGCAGCAGTGCAGATCACAGCATGACAGACCTCAGGACAGACCCCATCCAGGTCACCTTCAGGAAATCACTCAGGAGAAATACCGTTCCCAACACTCACCAAAATGCATGGGTTAGACCATGCTACCAGACCCTCACATGCTATAAAATGATCATTTCCATGTAGCCTTATTATTTTATGCCAGCTGAGTCCACCTGACCCTAACATGGTCTTGCTTTTTCTTTCAAAGTTCCAAGCAAACATGTTAAATAATTAGAGGCAAACAAAAGGAAAGGACAGAGAGTATATTAAAATATAATTTCATTTCATATATTTTGCTAATTTGTTTCTGAAACATGATAGGAAGTAGAAATATTGCAGGATCAGAGAATACTAATGTGATGACCAATTTTAAATTGGACAAATAAAATCTTGTCCAACAGTATTGTACAGACTTCTGGTTTTTTAATGTCTAAAAACAAGCAGGAAAAATATTATATAAACCAGAAAAATGTTATATAAACTGCCATAACAGCAAAAGCTGATTTAAATCTATTTACCAGACAAAAACTTACTAGTGCATTATTTGTGTTATTCTTTTGCTTAAAACCAAGTGACTGACTCACCACACCCCACAACTCAAACCCAAAACTTTGTGCTCTCTGCTAAGGGATGAATGGCAAATTGCTTAATTACCCCCATTTTCTCTTTTGCTATTCATGCTTTCCCCAGGATGGAAGGCCTTATGCAATTTGATAGTGTAACATCAGGAATGCCATAAAGGCAGTTTTATTTTTATACTGGGGCAATTAAAAAAAAAAAATTGGTCTGCTCACAGCAAATTTGGAGCCAGATCATCTATGCCAAAAGTAGCAATAACTGCAGTGTACAAAAGAAGCTAGAATTGATTGTGTCTTCTCTGAAGCAGGGGACAGAAAATTGCTTATTTGATATAAAAATCTGGTTTGTAGCAAGATGGTTGATCTGCACGTGAATTTTTATTGTTTATAAATAACTGACTAGAATCTAGACAAGTGTTGACACTGGTTAGTAAAAGATAGATGAATGTAAATTCCTTATGTATTCAATGCAGTAAAAAAAATACTGGCTTGATATTCAAAACTACCTGTATCTAGAATTAACAGATCTGTTCTTTATTTCATATTAGATAGTCTTGAAAAAACTAAAAAGTGTTTTATAGTCTTCATTTCCATACACCTGAAAGAATGACATATCTCAAATTTTTGTCACATTGAAAATATTGGTCCAAATTAATATATTTTTAATAAAACTAAGTTGAATTGGGATACCCAGATATATATTGTCTGAAGGTAGGCTTTCATAAATTGAAACATTTACAAAACTTTGGCTCAAGAGTTCCTTCAAGCTGATTTTTATCTCTCTCACATATTTCTTTTTTTTAATATTTAACCCCCATGCACACACACATCCTTAATGGGAGAGCTCTATCTCACTTGAATGTTACAAGTGCTACCTCTGCTGTTTTCTCAAAATTAAACATTCAGTGTCTAAAAGACCAGATCTTGCAGATTCTTAGCAGCATGAATAGTTTTTGTTCTTGAAAATGTTCATTCTGGGTTTTTGAAAGCTTTGTAGATGCACTCTCTAAGGCAGTTCTGTATTTGGAATCTCCAGTAGGACAGGGTACCATGGCACCAGGGATGGCATCAGCTAATTACTGATGACAGCAAAAGCGACATCACAGGAATCAGTCCTTCACCCTGCTGTGTTCAAGCTGATTCTTTCACCAGGTGCAGTCCCAGATACTCACACACACACAAAAATCCCTGCAGCATCAAAGCTTTTGCTACTACATTTAGCTATACTTTTAAGTTAGCTTTTCAGTTCTTAATTTCCACCTGTTAGGCTTCATTTGTGTATCTTAAGTTTTATGATCCATGAGAATGTTACAAGAGACAGGTCTATAATAACAGTATAGGCATTTGGGAAACAGACCTGAAATCTGAACCAAAATTTCGTGTAGGTTTCCCTACACTGAAATTACAGGAACATTTGGTGTGTATTAATACTGATAAAGATTGAGCATTTAGTACCTTCATCTATGTTGTAAAAATCTTGTTTATAACTATTTTATCATTTTTACTCTTTGTTTCATTATATTTTTTATTTGGGCAGGACAATGAAAATAGTGGATTGTAGTCCTTCATTTTTTTTTAATTGTTTGTAGCTAGTTCCACTGCTTTCTGGCCCAGAAAAGAGTAATACTTGAACAGTAATAACGTTTCTGGGTTGAATTGTTTTATTAAAGTTGTGTCAAAAAAAGAATCTGATTAAAATCAGATTTAGCATGATTTTTTAAAAATTTGAATAATTACCATAAACAATATCCCTGTAATGAGCTCCACTGACATTTTTTGTGTTCTTTTCATAGCAGATTACTGTATACTTGCCTCTAATTATAGCAAATCCTATTACATTAATTTTCATTGTACTGGTAATCTGATTAAAATAGTATAACGTTAACAGTCATACACATGATAATGAGAACAGCTGTATACACTCTAAGCTTTATACACTCTAATGAGAACAACTTTCTTCTTGAAAGTGAAAAATGGTTTTCATATTTGTAATAAGTGTGCAAATATACAACTAGAGATATAAAACAGTCTTCAACTCGGATTATAAACAATACATTCATGAAACATGCAGCTAACCTTCAGACATATCTCATGAATGTGGAAACATACCTATTAGCATTTAATTAAAGATTAAAGATGCTAAATAAGGCTCTGAGTTTATAAATTTTATATTTATAATATTGTAAATAAATTATAATTAGACATTTTTATTTATAATATAAAAATATAATTTTAGGCATGTTTATATTTTGGAAAGAGAAACTCCTTAAATTTCAGTAATACTCTGTCATTTTGATCTACTTATCCTGATGTGTATAGGTACCATGCACAAAATTCCCTACTGAACTAAAAAGGGGCAATGTGAGCTAAGAATGCAGTTATTCTGGACAACTGAGTACAGCCATATGAATTGGTCCTGGTTCCAGAGTTTTCACGGTGGTTCTATAACACAACTACCACAGCAGACAGCCATATTTTTTTCTCAGTCTGCTATATTCTGAATTTTTGTTTTTCAGAATTTTACACCCTTCCTTCAGGGAACAGTAATTATCCCCTGCTTTTCACAATCTTCCATTTTCTTTTAACTGTTGAGCTTGGAGGCTTTCCCCATCGGGCATAGCATCTAAAAATGAAAGCTATTAACAACCCTACATCCCAAAATCATAGCTAGGTCTGATCACACCTCACCTCAGAGTTATAGAGCCTCACAGCTCTACCAATGTGCAGTCAGCAAGATTAATTCATGAGATCTTTGTGTACTAAGACTGGGATGTGTTGCAGATGGCAGTGTATTCCTTAGAATCTTTTCTGGGAAGCGATGTTACTTACGCTTCTCCTTCTTTGGCATCTCACACTGAAATTGTATGCTTGGTGATTTCTTCCCTCCAGTAGTTTTCTACATGAATAAGCCGTATCAGAGAGCACTAATGGAATTCATGCATATGCTTATTCTTTTCTACATTAAGCTTATTTTATCCTGTGAGAGGGTCATGCTTGTCAGGCATAATGTGATATTTGGATAATTTTGACTTAAGGTGGTTTTCTTTTTATTTTTTTAAGAGTAAAATCTTAGCATTACAAGCTTGCAAGGAACGGTATAGCTACAATCACTGGACAGTGGCTGTACAAGTCCACCTTGGTCTAGCCTGAATTCCTTACTTTAGTAGTATTCTTATTTTTGCAGTAAGTTAAAATTTGGTTGTAATAGCATAAAGCAATTCCACATCAGACTTGATAGAACAGTGCTAACACTATTCGTATGGAAAATCACTTCTAAATGCCCTGAGTGTAGTACAGGGACACTTGCTTGCAAGTTTCCTGTAAATATTTCAATTGGTTAATCTAGAAAACCCTTGCTTCTTGATAATCCACAGCAAAGTTATTTATTCTGTGAATAAATTCTCTTAAGATATTCTCTTCTTCTAAGAAAACAAGGTGAACAGTTTTTCTTTCCACAGCAAAATTATTTACCTCCTTTTATTTTGGCAGCTGAAATAAATGATCAGGATGAACAGTTTCAGAAAATGCAAGCTAGTTTTAAACAACTGTATCAGTTCATTACCCACTTAGACCCACAGTTCTCTACCACCAGTCAAGCCAGCCTCTCATGAAGACACTTCAAAGAAATATCAAACCATCCCCTTGTGTACATGGCCAATTGCACAGTAAAATGTGACAGGAAAATTCCTTCAAGTGTTTTTGTTTATTTTTTGTGATGATACTGTATCTCTCTCTATGTATTTATATAATCTTCACTTAACACATATTTTCTGAAAAAAGCAATAACAGACCAGCAAAAAACCTTTGCATTATATCCAATAAATACATGAATGTGAGTACAAAGAAGTCCTAGTAGATCAGAAAAAGTCACAGAATTATGTATTTTAAATGCAGTTAGGAAACACACAAACACACACAGTTTTTGCTTACTTTTGAGGAGGGAGAAAATAACCCCCAGAGTCATTGCATCTGACAAACTTGTAGATTCTAAGGAATTGTTTTGCCTTTGACAGATATGATTCCTCTCTTCTTCTTTCTGGATAGAAAATGGAAGATATAGCAAGTTTACACATGACAGATTGAAATGGCAAGGAAGTCTGTTACAGTAGCTTTAACGGAAATCTTTATTAATATTATTACTATAATTGACTAACTACACAAATTCACATTATTAACAACTCCTGCAGAAAAAACCCTTCCTTAGTAAACAGGAATATTTCAATTAAATTAGAGATGGAGATCAGTCACCTAATGTCATGTTTTAATGTCACTACTGTATTGTATCAGTCTGGAACTCTGCCACTTTACCAACTGAACTGTGTAATAAAAAGTTCTCAAATCATATTAAATACCACAGAAGCATACAACATGACATGTATCAAGAATTTTTTATCAATCACTGGAGTGAAATCAGCAAGGGGAACAGGTTCATCCTAGAAATAAACAAAATGTTAATTCTTCAGCACACACACACAGTAGCACAGAATTGAGAAATATATGGAACAGACAATGTAATGTTATGAAAAGTGTCTGTTATATGCACAGGGCAGGTAAAATTAAGACTATCCTAAGATGCAAATAAAAGACATTATTTAATATTCCATAAAACCAGCAACAAGTTTATTTAATGTTTGATTTAGTTCTAATAAATTTTGCAAACCTAAAAATCAATGCAATTGAATGCTTGAAATGTGCCATTAAGGTCTAATCTGCCCTCAAAAGTTGCTGATGCGACCATTTCATTACTAATAAAGATGCCGGTTTTTCTGGTAAGATTATATTTTTTAATTTTGCCAAACAGTAGCTTATACAGGTTTGTTGAACAAAATAAGCTACATCAGCAAATAAAAAGTATTTTTGCTTGTTCACCAGCACAGCTATGCCAGTTAGAAGTGTAGTTTCTCTTTCCTCACATTATTGCAGAAAAACGACACTACCTGAAGTAACTTAAGCATAGCCAGACTTTTAAAAGTGCATTTCTGTAGTGTCTCCAAAGAGTCTTTTGAGTGAGACCTAAATTTCCTCTCGTCCTGTGAGCACAGCCAAAACTGACACAGGTGAGAGTTTGAAAAGGATGGCACCTAGTGACAACTGGCACTTCAGGGTTGCGTGATGGGCTGATGATAAGGGAAAGCAAGATAAGGTTCTGCAATCCCAGTGACAGGCTTACTGAAATCAAATCTAAAGTCTGCAGAGGTAGATAATTCTTCAAAATCTTACTTTGCGCTCCCTGGAATCTCACATATATGCTATCAACAGTAAGATGGAAAAAATGAGAGGCACAACTTAGGATGAAAATAGCTTTACACCACAATTACACTTCCTCAGTCTTAGCAGCTGATGGGAGCTCCTGATGTACAACTGCCCCAGTGGCACCCTCTAAGTTGCAGTGAGTCAGTCTCCTGCTGCTGACCACAGCCAAAACCCATCATGGCATGGGCCAAGTCTACACACACTGGCATTAAACTCGACCTTCTCAGTCTCCTTCCATTGATTTTCTGGATACACCACTGTCCTGGTGTAAACATACAATCATGAGTGGAGTTGTGCCAAGAGCACATCCATTCAGTGTAGCTGTCGTACGCAACATTGCAACTTGTAACTGTGTGAAAGAGCAGTCTGTTCCTCTGAGCCAAGAAGTGCATTGGAAGCTCATTCTGGAGACAGGCTTCAGAAGAGGCCAGGGCATCACAGACTGTAAGAAATAGGGTGTACAGCTTGTTCTGAGGTAAAGTCTGCAGCTGAGTTACCGGAGCAATTAAAATCAAGAAATTAGTATGGTTCTGCTTGGGTTTGTACTGAAAAAAACCCCTATGAAACAGCTATATTAACCTAACAGGAATTAAATTGTTTTTAAAACACACATTAGGTTCAAAAAATGTAAGCAGCTTCCAGCTTTCTGCAGTAAAAGAGAGTGTATTCTGTTAGACAGAATGGGTTTGCACGGAGAACAGCAAATAGCATCAGAGAGCCTCTCTTGCAGGGATATCTACCACAGAAATTTTGGTCTTAGCTCAGCAAACGGGTCCATACAGGCCTCAGACCTAACAGTGGGATGTCCGGATGCTTCCCCTAATCTGGAAGTTGCTGACTGAATTCTATTAAAAATAGGCTGTTCATCTGAAAGGCAAGAAAGACAGGATCTTTTCACTCCTTCAGCATATATGTAAAACATTGGTGCTTAAAGCAAGATGTTCTGAAAGGCAATATATAGTGGAGCCACACTAAGAAGGAAGAGGCACAAGAGAAACAGAAATAATGCCAATTAAATTAGAGGATGAAATGCCTTCATTAATAACTGGTTTTTATCTCTGTAATGCACTTCAAGAGGTACAGAAGATGATGCATTAAATGGACATAAGTTAATTTGTTAATACCAGATGGATAGACTATAATAGTTAAAAACAATAGAACTAAATTTGGAATAACTGTCATTATTTAGCAAATTTAAATAGATTTAGGAATCCCTATTGAATTAGGAATAGGAATCACATTACACACTTTTAAAAGAAGTTTTGAAAATATACCCATGCTCCATTGTAAGTCATTGTGCAAGGCACTGTTGTCACATTTCTTAACTCTTTTGTATATAAATACTTAAAATAAATTTATGTCCCAAACTTGCTAATGTAAAAGTGAAAATGTTTTGGGATTCTCTAATACACAGTCCTTTTACAAAGTAAAAATTTCTGACAGCTTACCTGCTTCTTCCAGGTTTATCAGCTTTCAAATAAACTTCACTTCCTCATATCGTTAGATTGTCTGATCTACAAAATTTCCACCACTACAACCAGACTAAGAATATAATTTTTTTTCAAGAATTTTTACATGAGATATATTTTTCTAGCTGACAGGTGCAACATTCAAATATTTAATAATAACAAACAACATTCAATATTTAAACTAATAGTCTCATCACTCTCTTAGTCAGCACTTCCTACCATTTTAAGGTGTATATTATTTTCTTAATAGTATTGCACAAATGTAAATGACTATTTCAATTACAATGTCACTAGCATTCTGTTAATGTTGAGATCAAAATCCAGCCCACACTTACTCTCTTACAACATGTGTGGGCAACAAGGGTTTTTTCAGCCAGCTAATGATGACTTAGATACACAGAAGAAGAAAGGAAGGCATTCATTTTACGGTTCTTGGTTTTAAGGCAAAGTCAGATCTCTACAGGTTTTCAAACTAATTTGATATACTGTGTATATAAGATATATACTTCCCAGTTAGTATACTAAGAGCATTGTTTAAGTGCAACAATTAATGCCACCTCCTTAATCTTCCTAATCATTTCAAGTTAGCCATCCCTCACTGCTTGTAACACCTGAGCTCTTCAAAGTCAAAGAACCCATTAACAGTATCTTGAGAGCTGGAGATGTACAAGCTCATACTGGACATCAAGCTGCCATTTGAATTTTTTTAAGCTTTTGTGACACAATTTCAGGACATTTGTGCACATCAGATTTCTTGGCTGAAATTGCAAAGTCATTGAACCAATTCACTACAGTAATGCAACTATTGTGTTTCTAATTAAAATCTGTTGTGCTTGTTAAGTATTGCATTTATCTTCTCCGCTTTCTGTATAGTGAACAGGCCAAGGCAGAATGCAGCCTACTGCAGTCTTGAGGTATATATTATACATTCACTCACCAAAAAATCACTGAAATGCTCATCTCTGAGCCATAAAGTGACAATACTATTTGCATTATTTCCTTCTAGCTGACAATGCCTCTTTAGGACCTCAACTCTGAGTAAAGGATTACAACTCATACTATTCACATTACAGCAACTTAATGAAAAATTGACACTTCAGCATGGATTTGTTCTTATCTGCACTCTGCAAAACATCTATCTACATGCTTAAACTGGGTATCCCAGGCCAAAGTATTTCCCACCACCATTGATCAGTGTGTCCAGCTAAGTGCTACCCCTCACTTCAGGGATGTTTGCGCTGAGGGTCTCGTACTGAACCAGGTGTTAGAACTTACGCCCTTCTCAGACACTGTCTTCTGCTGCTGTTAGTGCTGAGCTTGAGGAGGAAGGCACAGAACAGATTAAAGCCATGACAACTGTGTCACACCTAAGGCCACGACACATTTACGTGTTCAGCTATTTGTGCTTAAGCACCCAGACAAGGTGGGCAGCCCTCTAAAATCATGTAATACTTTCAGTTTGGCTTATCACCACGTGATTCTCAGACACGCTTCAGTTGCTTTCCTCACATGGAAATAAAAGTATAAAAAAGAGGTTGCCTTCCTGCTCCCTGTGGCCTCGTGAGGGTTTTTAGGGGCGACTCGCCGTGCCGGTGCTCGGGGTGGCTCCTGTGGTCCCGCGGCGGGAGCTGCCTTCCAGCCGCCCTTCCTGAGGGAGACCTGGCGGGACTCGCTGTCCCACCGCCCACCAAACCTTCGCCTCAGCACCGCTGTCGCCCTCATCCTTAACTCATCCTTAACTCATCCTTAACTCATCCTTACCTTACCTCGCCTCGCCTCACCCCACCCCACCCCACCCTCCTGCTGACCTTCCCCCTCACGGGGCCGCCCCGGCAGGCGGCGAGGCGTTTGCCCCGGGGCTCGGTGCCTGCCACCCCACAAGCGACACCGTTAGCCGGGAGCGTGATTAAAATAACATGGGGCTGCTCCAGGCGCTAAC
>VZTJ01001826.1:1853687-1940082 GCA_013397795.1 Orthonyx spaldingii
GGTCCCCGCGGGCATGAGGGGCGCCGTGCCCAGACCCGGCCTGCGGCTGCCGGCGGGCATCGCCGGGCCGCAAAGTTCCCGGCGGATTCGCCGCCGGCCGTGTGGAATCGCCGGGCGGCGGTGGCGGTGCCGGCGGAGCTGTCCGCGCCCGGCCCGGCGGAGGACGCGGCCGGAGCGGGCTCCGCTCCCGCGGGGACGGCGGCAATGGCAGCGCGGGCTGCGGGCGCGGGCGCGGCTCCGGCGGAGGCTCCGCTCGCGTGACTGCCCGAGCGCGGCCGCCGAGGCAGCGCAGTGTGCTCCCGCCCCGGGCTGTGCGGAGTCCCGCTCCCCTGCCCCTGCCCCTGCTGCTGCTGCTGACAGGTGTACCGAGAAAATCGAGCAGGGAGACGCAGGTCTGATAGATTAGCGAGCGCCAGAGGTAGTGCTGTTCAAATATGGTCGTTTTCCCCTACACCCTGCGTTTCCCCTCACCGATTCCCACTCCTTTTGTGCTCGCTGATTGTGTGCTGAACTGATTTTTCTGGATGAATCAACAACATGTTACGAAAAATATATTAAAGTGTAGTGGTGTAATGTGGGTGAGTAGGGCAGCGACAGGCATATGGCACTGCAATACCCGGTCTCTCGTGGGCGGGCAAGAGCCCACTGTTTTCTCGATGGGAACAGTGGGACGTGTGTCATCATCAGGACAAATCATAAGGAGGAAATATGTGAACTTGTCAGATCTTCTGAGAGGAAGATATCAATCACGGATTTGTACACTGGGAATTTCTCATCTGTCAAAAACTCAAGAGTGATATTTAGGTGGTAGTGGTCATACAGTTTTATTTCACTATACTTACCTGGTCCTAGTAAAGCAAAGTAAAGTGTCCCAGAAGGCATGATAGGTCATTTTGTTTAAACATAGATAGTTTGCAAATAAAAATATTTTCATGTTAGCAATTGTAACAAAAACAGGCCTTACAAGAATTGTAGAATGTGGGGTTTTTTATACTTTGCTTTCCTCCACAGTTTCAGCTAGTATAGACAGTGTCAAGAAAATGTATCACTTGAAGAAACGTAATGTGGAACTAGTAAGCTTTCTGTCATTAATTGCAGATCTTGCTATTCCTTGCAGGTAGAACACAGTTTGACAAATCTGTTCATCCTGATTGTAATGAAAAAGATCAAATTAAGTTTTAGACAAAAATGTTGTCGTGCAGATAAGTTTTATTACATTTAATCAGAGGTTCTTACAATATATATAGTGGTTTGATTCTGATTATGTAAGTTACATAAAGTGTACCATACCTATTTTGTTCTCCCCAAATGCCACTCCTGCCTGTGTGCAGCAGTAGATGCAGTTGTGTGTTACATCTTCTGAGAAGTTTAATTGTGGGAAATGTAATGATGACAGTTGTTCTATTTAATATTTCCTGTGTCTTCTTGGAAGTGTTTTATTTGCTGGCATGTTAAAGGCAAGCTTTATATATTTGTATGTTTTAAAAGTACATCTGAAAGGACCTGATTCAACTCCTACTTTGTCTTCAGTTGGAGTTAGATCAGCTCTATATTGTCCTGTTTTATGGTGAGATTCTGTGCTTTTTGAGGTACAGCAAAATATTATAGTGGCTCCACACTAACACGTACCACAAGCATTGCATTTCATAACATTTCTAACTTGACATCATGTTGCTGCAATGCAATGCTGTGTGAAGATTTAGTTGACTAAAAGTGTTAAACAAGGCAAACTTTTTTTTTTTAATATTTTAGGGACATGTGTGAATTACTTGAGCAGTTGAAAGTATGTCTCTGGGATATCCTTATTAATAGGTGACGTGATAAGTATTCACATTTTCTTTGAGAACTTTAATAGCATTAGGCATTATCTGCATGGATAGATTTTATGCTTATGGATGAAATACTATTTTCTGATGCATTTAGAGAAGTGCTTAAAGATACTTTGTCATGTTAATATTTTTCTTATTTAATCTGTATCAAATAATGCATTAAGAAAATCTGAACATTAGAGAGAAAATATGTTGCTCTTACTTAAATCAATGCAATATTTGTATATATTTGCAATATAAACCAAAAGCATATTCCAATAGTGTGTCGCTGAAAATCTCAAAAATACCTAAAGAAAACATAAATCGAGTCCGTTTATAGTCAGAGGGTGCTTTTTAATCTATTTTTATTTGCCTCTTTTAAAAAACTTTAAAAAAATCTGTTTAACCAATGAGATTCATAAGCTCTTTCATGTGTGAATCTATATTGTAAGTGGAAGTGAAGACATAATTTAATAAAAAAGGGTTAAAATGCTCATCCTTTTGTTGGTGGAGATAATCCACCTGAATCCTACTGACAGAAAATGAAAAAGGTAACAGCAATGTTTTATTTCTTTATAGAGCATCTGTCACTCCAATTTTCTCCTGCTTTCCCCCCAACAAAATGTAAGTCCTATTCTGTGATGCATGGAAGCAGAGCTACAAATGAAAACACCGATGTCTCATGGTGGGTTAAGAATAAATAGTTACGAAGTGGCTAAGAATAAACCAGGCAATTGAACAAAAAGAAGGAAGTTATGCCACAGGCTTGCAGAGGGAGGTGGAGGAGACAGAAACTTGCTTCATGTGGAGCTTGTAATTTTATGATGAGGTTTACTTGGGGCAGTAGTTTTGGACTCAGTGCTGGAGGAAGCTGCTGGAGTGCTGAACTGCTGATTCAGACCCTTTCCTGTGTGTGCAGTGTTGTAATCTAATATGTAGGAGCCTAAATGGGATGAGTAGGATGTTTTTAATCCTCTTGCTGGAGGGACAGTATTTGGATACAAAACCCACCATCATAATGCTGCTAGTACAGGTAGAGTGCAGCAGGGACTAACATCTGCAAAGGTGATCAAGAAAAAACTGACAGCTGAACTTGGGAGTACCTTAAAGTAGTCCATTTTTGTAAATATTTACTGAAATCCCAGTATGTGCAACCTGAGTCCTTTTACAATAGGGAAATGCTAAATCACATTATTAAGGGGAGCTACACAGGTAGACCACAATTCCTTGTCAAACTGATTATTATGTTTCTCTGCTGCAAGGAGCAAGTAGCAGGCAAATAAATAAACAAATGAAAAATGAAAACCAACAACAAAACCCCCGACAGGATATCCTATCAGTTCTAATAATTCTTCTCACTAATATTCCTTTCTGTTTCTTACAGCATTTGCCTTTACTTTGAAAGACTTGCTGTGCTTTGGTGAACACCCCCGCTGCTCCTCTTGGTGCAGGGGAGTGCAACATCATGAAAAAGGGCAAAAAGCTCAGTTAGTGATAAGTTTTCATTGGGGAGATTATGGAAATAACTGAGACTATTCCATATTTACGTTCTTTTAAGAATGATTGGTAGTTGTCTGAGGCAATCTAGGTTACAGAAAATAATGCTGATGCAGTGCACTACAGAATTAGAATTTTGACAGGATCCAGTTCCCCTGTTTGGTGCTTTTGTTAAAAGAATGTGTGCTATAGAAGCCTGGATGTTAAATGATAGCTGCTTCTTGTAAGATACTGCACAGGAACATTTATTTCCAAGCATAGGAGTAAACTTATTTGAAATCAGTGAGGAGTAACCAGCATGTCTGGAATTAAGCACTGATCTGAAAGCTTTCTTGTCTCAAGAGTCTTTGTATTAAGCTGTGGCTTGGCTGTAGAAGCCCAGGCTTATAATGAAGAATGTCTGTTTTATCATTAGGACCATCCCTAGGGAGAAAAGTGCCACTGTTTGTTTATGTTCTAAGCAGTGTCATATTTAGTATAATTAAATAATGGAAAATGTCACCTTAATGTAGAAGAAAGAAAACATCAAAGATTGATCTTCTTGTTGTCTGTACAGAACTCTATGGAAAAGTACAGATCCTCGGAATGGATAGTTTTCATTTTTGATTACTGGTTCCAGTTAATATTGATTGAAATGAGGATAAAAATTTAAGTTTAGCCCATTGTAAAGATTTATTCATATTGCAAGTTAATGAATACTTTTTTTTCCTGAGGGAGAAAGGTTACCATCCTTAGAATCAACACACATGCAGAAGTGCACAAGAATTGAGCACTGATAGTGATATATATATGTATAGATATATAGCAGCTGAATGCTCAGTCTTTAGCATTGTTTCAAATTTGCCTTTTATTTTCTCAAACAAATATTAATATCGAGTAACTATAATTGTTAGGATTTCTAGTCTGATCAGTGGGAGTAAATTTCAACTTTTCCAGCCTTGCGTTTTGAGCCGGAAGCCGGAGTGATCACACTGCGCTGAGCCCAGCCCGTGTCCTCACTCTCTGTGGGACTGAGGAAGCCTGGCTTCTCATGGGAGGTGTATAATTATGGGAATTTTATACATCTCTCAGCTGAGATCTGTGTAGCTACCAGAGGTAGAAGTTTCTGAGAAGTTTGCCTTTGATGTTGCTACAAGAACCTAAACGCTTTCTTTATAGGATAGGCAGGCAACTTCCAGTACATGAAAAGTGTAATAATTATGTCACCATTAGAAGTCTTGTTGAGACTGTGTAGTTGTCAAAACCTTGTCCACTCTGCCTTAACTCCAGCATTAATGCTGCACTTGGACAACAAATACAGAAAATGTGTCGTTTCACGACATGTTTTTTAAACAATCTGATATTGACTTTTATAAAATTGTTCAGAACTCTAATCACTGAACAAGAAGAGAGTTTTTGAAGTTCTTGAAAGATTTTCAATGTACCTGGTCTGTCTAGAAATTAAAATGACATTAGTAATTTCACACATAATTTAACTACAAAAACCATTAGGTAATATTGGAAGTTGCCATAAAGGGTAATTATGTGCGAGTAGAATATAAATATAGCTTTTATTAATAAACTCGTATCATATACCTACCATCTAATTATTTTATAATATATATTAAGTCGTTAGCCCTTGATATGACACTTCACCTTGAAGTCACTGTTGCACAGTAATTTGTTAGGCTACTGTGCTTGTCAGTGGAATACAGATAGTGAAAGTTTAAGGTTTTTGCTTCTTTTACAGACTAGAGAAATAATTTAGAGTCATGGTTATGTAATGTGATATATGATCAGGAACCAGTCAAGGTCAATGAAACCGTTGTGAGAATTGTGGATAATAAATAAGGGCCTGAGACTCCAGGTGGGATATACAAAATGGTTCTATTTTGCTTGACTAAAATTTTCAAAAGTTAATGAGTTGGGTGCCTTAATTTAGGATTCCTGTGATGAGCTTCATTAAAAAGGTGTTATGTTTCCAGAATATTAAACACATTATTTGAACAGAAACAGCAAATTTGAAGCAAGGCATCTGGAATTGTTCACTACCTTCAAAGACCCTTATTCTATATTCTACTTTTTAAAGCCCTAGACTTCATTGCACATATCATTCCTAGGCTTTTGTTGAAGAGTACTGCTTTGAAGTAATTGATGGGCTGCAGATAATTTAAAAGGGTTCTTTTTTTCTCCTTAAGCCTGTGATAATTCCTCTATATTCCCGATGCAGGTATTACAGTGACTTGGCAATTCACTTATTAATTTGCTATTAATATTGTATTAGTCTGTATTCAGAAATTCAAATGAAAGGAGGCAATCAGATGTAGTGAATTTCATTAATATTTTTCATTTTAACTTAAGGTGCAGATGCCAGAACCGTGGAGTATTGAATTACAGTTTCAGTATTCATTTAAGAAGAATAAACTTTGTTTCTCTGATTACAGTGAACACTTTGGGAACACAAAGCATAATTCAAAAGAGAGAAGGATTTAAAAAAACTGTTTTTCAGATTTTTTAATAATTTAGCTTCAAGTCAATCTTAAAATACTTTGGACCTTTTCTCCTGAGTTTGCACTCACCTGGGTTTATTTTGCAACTTTGTAGTCTTAACTTTTGAGGTGTATTCATTGTGGAAATGTCTAGTATTTAAAGGAGTTCCTGTTGCAGTACTGCATGAGTACTACTGGAAAGGGATTCTTGAGAGTTTCATTGCTGCATTGGGCATTCTGCAAAGCCTGGGAAAAAATTGATCCAAGTTTGCCTCAGGTCTGTTATTGCTTCCCTTTGCTAAAACTGTAGGAGGAGTGGAGGCACTGGAGAAGCTGATAGTTAATTGGTTTGCACTTGTCCCAAAGTTTCCTCATCAACCATAGGGACAAAACCCCCCGTGATGCTGTCAGTATGGATATCTCACCTCAGGTCCTTCCTTTGGTGTACATACAGTGCAACGCTTCCCAATTCCCAATATCAATCATATTGATTTGATTTCTCTTTGGTTGGTTAAATAATACTTTATTTGCTTGTAAAGACATCTAGAAATTAATGATTTTGTAAAGGATTGGAGGGAATAGATAAATTGTGATATTCCTTCTCATATAATTATATATTGAAAGTTAAATGTAACTTTAAAAACTCTTTTCTCTGTATCTTAGAAACTAACAAGTAACAGCCATAATTTATTCTCCAGCAGAATGAAATGATGGCTGGATTCCAGTGGCAGCAAGTTCATTTTTTCAGGTGGCTTTAAAGAGTGAAGCTCCTAAGCAGAAGGGCCTCAAAACATACCCCTAGTGTAGTTCTTTGTTAAAACTGTATAAGTTTGATTAGCCTGTTAGCTGTACTTGTTGGGGCTTTTTCCATGTAAGTAGTTTTCTTTTTTTCTTTTTTTTTTTTTTCTTTTTTTAATAAAGGCTTTTCAGTATCAGAAACATTAAAAGACTTGCAGCTTAAAGAAATGTACATTTGTGGGCAAGGGCCCTACAACAAATGGTTTGAAATGTTATTCAGAATAAGGAAAAGGCCAGTGTAGCTTACAGCTGTTAAACTTTTCTATTAAGTATAAGGAAGAAGTCTAACATACCAAGCATTTAATTAATCAGAGATGCACTTGAAGATTAATTAACCCAAATTACAAGTAATGGAGTAGGCAGCCCTCAAAGATTTTCTGTAGAGAGAATAAACACAGACTCTAACAGTAGGGGAACAATGGATGTCTCTGAGGACTCCAGCATCTGCATTTGCCATGGACAGAGGGTGGGTACAGTTGGGTGCTTGAGCAGAGATGTCTGGAGCACTCTGTTACAGAAGAGGCATTCACACAATAGAAACGTGCTGTCATCGTAAATGTCACTGTCTGTGGAACAACACAGAGGCTGAGCAGTTGTCTTTCTTTGGAAATTTATCCTGGTAGTTCTTGAAGACATTTTAGTTCTTGAAGTTTCTGTTGTGTGAACAAATATGTTACTGCAGTAGGCAGGCATGTTTCTCTGAATTCAATCTATATATGATTAGACAGAAAGATCCAGTGCTGTTTCAGCAGGAGTTTCGTATTGTAATTAAGATGTGTGGATATTATAGTTATGTTTTCATAACTAGAAATTTGCAGTTTAAAGCTGGCAATAAAATAACCCAAGGGGAAAAAACCATCTAAACCAAATCACTTTGTTATCAAGAGAACTTACAGTGAGCTGTTTGCATGCGTGTCAGTATGCATGTGTAAAAATCCCCAAAAATCAGACATCTGAAAACAAAATAGTGATTTGGTAGTTGCAGTAATTCGGCAAAAAATGAAGGACTTTATAAATTGAGTAAGAGATTTGAAAGGATTTGCTTTAATTCTCAAGTC
The DNA here is from genome assembly GCA_013397795.1 of Orthonyx spaldingii. Taxonomy (NCBI): domain Eukaryota; kingdom Metazoa; phylum Chordata; class Aves; order Passeriformes; family Orthonychidae; genus Orthonyx; species Orthonyx spaldingii. The sequence continues at coordinate 1,861,317 of VZTJ01001826.1, forward strand.
TGGATATTGTAACTTCTCCCTAGCTGTCCCATGGGCCTGTTCTTCTGGCCATGGTATTGTGTAGATCTGGAAGTCTGACTAATCAAACAAGTGTATTCTGCACGTGGTTATTGTATTTTGTATTTAGAATTGTGTATTTCAGGAGTTAATGTGGCCCAATATGCAATGTCCTGTTTTGGTGATACATATGTTTAGGACATCTCCACCCTTCTTTCTTTTTTTGCACAAACGTTTATGTGCATACTAAAGCAATTAATTCTAAGTAAAAGAACCTAAAAAACATCCTAAAGTATATTTTTGTGACAGGAATCTTAATGGTTTTAGAGAGAAATACTGAATGGCTGTCCAAAGACTTGAGAAATGCAAAAAAATATATATTATTTCTCGTTTAAGGTAGTTTTTGAAATCTATGGCTGCAGTTGAGAAATAATATGAAACAAGTGTAAATCTGGACATGAAGACTTTTACGTTTTTAGGTAATTCTTGGTGAGTGTAATTCCTGGAATACAGTTTTCCTTTTTCTAATGTGCCAGTCTGACTAGAGACTATTTTGCATTTAAAATATTCACCTCATAAATCCTAATACACTTAGTTAATTGTTAGCCCCACTTAGTTCTGCTCATTAATGACTTCCAGCAAGCTCATTGAAATATGGACTGCTTCCTCCAAATATTTCAGTTATGTACTTCCCCTAGGACTATGTGTAGATTACAATATGATGAAAGGCCTTATAAGGGATAGTTGCTTAATATATTACCCCTATAACTTCAACAGATGTTATTAATGTCATTATTGTTGGTTGTTACTCATTGCTAGAATAGCTGAAGCACCATGAGCACTCAAACTGGAAAAGGTCAAAAGCCAAATACTGCCAGGCTCCTGGTGATTTAACTGACAGCCATCAACATGTATCACAGGACTTGGGTTTCCACTGAAGCAATAGAGAAAAATATTCCTTTTACTTTTCAAAATGTAAATATATTTTTCTAGAATGTATCTTTTTTCTGATTCTACTCACTTTTGTACAAAAAAGGTAACTACAGTATGTTTTTGACAAAATCTGCAAGCAGTGTGGTCTTGATGGGAGCTAGACTTCTACACACTTGTGGGCTTATTTTGGCACTTAGTGATTGAAAACTGTCTCTTGGAATGACATTGCTTTATATGGATAGTGTGGTAATATGTTTTCCTTAGTAAATTTTTTTACTTTAAGCGAATAAAGAATGTGTTCTTTTACTGAGATGTGGCTCTTTCTTTTGGCAGGGTAACTCCATCTTCCGAAAATCCCAATGGTGCTACCTGTAGTGTAAGTCAGGGAAAGCCCTCTCTGAGAAGAATAAAAGGGAGAATACACAGAAGCAAAAGTCTTGATAGCATTGATTTCTGTGAATTCACTGTAAGTACCATATCTTTTACATTTATCCTATATGAAGTTAAGAGAATCTTAGTAATAAAGCAGTTTGCTTCTTGCATTGGGTTTACCTGTTTGTCAGATTAGCAAAGGTATTATTTATTGTTTATTAATGTTTTAATGGCATTGCTATGCTGCCAAATATTAAGAGCAGTGATGTCACTTGTAGAATTTGTGATGAACAACTACATTCTTGTTCTTCAGCAACCATGAGATATAAATCTTTATGTCAAATTTTAACATTGTTGCCTGCATAAGATTAAGAAATTGACTGGAAATGGAGTAAATATGAAGAATGAAATAAGAGTTCAAATTTTGTTTTTATATTGAGATTTTGGAAGTTACATTTAAAGTCAAACATTACTTTTTACCTACAAAACTATTTCAGTTGCATATGGCTATAAAAAACTGCTAGAAAAGAAAAGATATTTTTCTAAAAGGTGTGTATGCTTATAGCACTTGAAAGCTGGTATCCCAGGTGATATGTTACTACAATTAGGCAGTACTGGTATATACCTTTTTTCTTGTCTTGGGTTGGGGGGTAGATGTTTTTGTGTTATAGTTTTGGAAACTTCAATGTAATCATGGTAAAGAACCATGACAACCTCCCAACTAACTGGAGGGAATTTGGTCAAACAAATTATATTCTGATAAACTAAAATAATGTGTTTTTTTCAATACCTAAACAATGTCAAAGAATATCTTAAATTATAAATTGGTTATGAAATATGAGGATGAAAGAGCTAAAATATGTGTGCTGTCTTTAAAATGTAAAAATCAATAGTGATGTGAAGATAATGTCTGGCATTGCATGGTGCTAGAAACAATATCAGTAAAATGTTCAGATGGGATTTGGGGAAGCATCTTTAAGGCATGAACAGTGGTTTGAGTGTGTTGTCTTTCAGTGGATGTTTTTCACAGATGATGCCAATAGCATAATTGGTATTTTTCTTCTCAGGACAGCTTTGTTTCTAATTGCGAAGTCTCGCAGCGCTATCTTTGGGACAAAGAGCTTGTTGTTTGCTGTTCAAGGAAGTAATGAAGTTACTAGCAAGGATTTGGGATGTAGTGTGTTTGTGGTGCCCAGATACTGCTCGCAGTGCCAGTCCTGCAGGGCCGGTGCCCTGGCCGGGGATGTGTGCAGGGAGCTGTGCCCGGGCTGTGCTGCCTCATTTACAGCTGCCTTTGGTGTGTCTGTGCTCACTGTTGTCACAGCACTGATACCTCTGTAATCATTGCTCTGCTGAAGGTTAGAAAGTCCCCAAGGGAGCAAAATTTCCTTCTGCTATATGAGTCTTCGTCTGTGTGGTCCTATTAAGGAGTTTTATCTAAATCTATCTCTACTCTTGGGGCCTTCAAAGAAAAAGAGATTATAGCCAACGGTAAAAAGAATCTCCTGCATGCCATAGAACCTTTGCAAAGAGATTTGAGACAGATAATAATGGGCAAGTCTGTATCTGTAGCATACAAATGTGTAGTGTATGTACATGTGTAAATTCATACATTAATAGCTAAGTATTGATAATTAGGATAGGAAAGGAAGTTCACTTTTTCTGAGGTCTCATGTTAAAGGATGATACAGGTTTAAATAGCTAAGCACACAAATCAGAGTTAAAAACATGCATTTTCTTGCTGCTACATAATTTAGAATCCACTGAAATACTTCTTGATACTGTGTTGTTGTGGGTTTATTGTTCTAAAATTGTGATTAAAAATAGAGCTAAAGAAATAATTGAGTAAATTAGTATGCCTAAGTCTTTCAAGAGTGCTCTCAGAACTGAACATTTTTCATGTTAAGAATCTTCATCTAGTAAAAACACTCAGGCACTGGAAGACAGAACAAAATTAAAAATAAAAACACAAAGGAGATTTTTAAAAATGTTCTCTTTACAACTATTTTGTGCTGTACTATATTCATTTTATGCATAGCAAAGATGAAAAGTTTCTTATTTAAATATGTGGATAATTTATATGCTGGCAAACTCGAAGTGACGTCAGCATCCAGTGAACTGTTGGTTTCATTCATCATATAATGAGAATGAGATGCATTAATAATTCTGAATGTTGCTGGATTTCACTTTAAAATAAGTAATGTCTACATAAATCCTAAACTAATCTTTTTTGTAAACCTTTTGTTTAAAGGTTTCACTCAGCAAATTCTTACCGAGGACAAATCCTAACAGCAGAAAGACATAAAAAATAACTTATGCTTTCTTTTCTCCAAGTGAATAAATGTGTCCCCGATGGGGAAGTTCTGCATTTCAATGCAATATGCCCATACAAAAATTCAATACATGAAAATGCTACATTTACTACTTTACTGTGACTTCACCTGAAGCTGGGGACAAGCTGTGGGAGCTGCATTAAGCTGGGAGGCTTATTAAAAATTAGGTTTATTCCTTGCAAGGAAGGGGATAGCCAGTGAAGAGCCTTTTGCATGTGAAAAATTTCAGCAGAGGCCAGGGAGGGACCACCATGGTTACCTTCAGAGGGTTGTCTGAGACAAGGTGGTGCTGCCAAGTCTGTTGTTTACCACAGTAAGTAAAACATGAAGTTAGTGATATTAATGGCTTTTGGTTATACCTGTGACTCATAATGTGGGTGATCTGCCTAAGAGTGCAAGAGAGGTCCTTGCCTGTGAAACCTCATTATCCAATGGCCTGCTGCTGCAGTGACCCATTGCAAGCCTCAGGTATTTGGATGCCCCTGCTCTGGAAGGGCTCCAGGCCAGGCTGGATGGGGTCCTGGGCAACCCGAGGTAGTGGATGGCATCCTTGCCCATTGAGAGGGGTTGGAACTGGATGACCTTTCCAAACCAAGCCGTTCTATGATTTGTGTGAGACTGCCAAAGCACACAACTCCCAGCTGGTGCATTGCATACCTGTATTAACATCCCATACCTGGCTCACCTGTATTAAGGTCACAACACCCTTCCAGAGAGTATAAATTCTTTCTGATTACAAGTGGTGTGAGTCTGCAGGACTGCTGACAAAATCTCAGCTTTATTTCTTAGTGATGCCTCTGCTGTCTTAAGTGGATGATACTGGGGTTTGTAAGTGATGCCTCTTTTTACCATTTTGCTAAGGCAGCAAGTGAGAAGATAAAGTGATGAAATTATGTTAAGCCACAGAGTGATAGCACAGCAACTCCCTTAAAATGTGTATCCGTTTTCAACTTCTTGCACCCTTTTTCTTTTCTTTATCCTCTCTGTGTATTAGTAGTATCACTTAGTCAGATTAGCACCTGTTCACCCAAACTAAGTAAAATCTCTGTTACTGCCCTTCAGTTCTTCTTTAAAGGAGTATCATTATGCTATGCTGTGCCAGATATTAGCCCTTGAAAAACTCAGTTTTAGTGATATGTATAAAAAAAATACACCTGTATTTTACGTTGAATACTGGTAAATGGTTATTTTCAACCCAGAAATGTTGCAGAACTCCTAGTCTATGTTGCAGGAAAAGGGAGAAAAGATAAATAATAGAATTATCAGCTCTTGGAGGCACATGTGGAATATCTACTACCTTGTAAATTGAGCTTGTTGTACTAATTTTCCATTACATGCATATTTTAATCTTTATTACACTGAAGCAAACCCTGGCTTTGTACAGGTTACCGCAGACAGCAGTAGCACTTCTGAGCCTGATTCATCGACAGGGTTTCTGTTGTACTGGGCATTGTGCAAATATGAAGGGTTTACTTTCAAGGACCTTGCAATATATTTCTAATAATAGGTAAGATGTGACCAGCCTTTGATTCTTTAGCTGCACATAGCTCTCAAGCTGTTCAAGTGCTGCACTGGTGCTAGGGCTTCTGAAGGTCACGTTGGGATGCAGGTGCATTTTGGGACTGCCCTGCTTGATGGAGCACTGGGAGTTTTCCTCCTCACTTGTGTGTGAGCTGCCTTGGGAGGCTGTGTGACTGCTCGGAGGTGTATGAATGGATCTCGTGGTTGCTGACTGTATGGCAGATTTTGTACATGTCTCATAGCACTACTAACACTGACCACCCCTACCATGTGTAGGTGCACAGAAACTGTTCCCTTCTTTTCCTTTGAGTCAGAGCTGATATTTTCTGGGAATGACTGAAAGGGAGACTATGAAAACTTTTACAAGGAGCTCATATAATGAATTTTATGTCCAAGATACCTTTTTTCATTTTTAGTTTTGATTGGACTTGAGAAATTATTGAAATCAGTACCCTGAAAAGTGTATTTTTAAAGGAATATGGATTTAAGCCTTTTCTGCTAAAATCAGCCCTTGTGGACAAAGGAGCTCGTCTTGGAAATCAGAGCACTGCAGTTATTTCCAATATGACCAAGTCCAGTGCTGGGGGCAGCTGGTGCTAGCCTGCTCTCACTAAACATGCACACAGCTAAGTTCAGTTAACCTGCAGCTGAAGCAAAGCAGAAAATCTCCAGTGTACTTCCACTGGCGTAGGAGTTAAAATCCAAGGAATCATTTTGCAAAATGTTATCGCAATGCAGGGATTTCCCCCCTCACTTTTCCATTCCTTTCTAGTCATTCCTTTTTCAGGTGCATTGTTTTGTCTCTTCTTGCCATACACTGCCGATGAAGTGATGTTAGCTAGAGTCGTTGTGCACTAATGCTTTAGCGGTCCATGATGTCAACAAGCCAAGCACAAAAGCAACACAGTAGGGTAGGAGATTACCCGAAAGAGGAGAAAGGAAAGATAACTAGGTACAAAGAGCAATCTGAACAAAGCACTGTGGAATGCATGACAAAATGGAAGAGGCAACAAAGGAAGAGATAATCAGCAAGCGAGACGTAGCGCGATTGCCTTCTTTAGACGGGGATCGCACGTGTTCACCTAGAACAGTTCTTAGTGCGCCGTTGTAAGTGCGATGCCTTTGAACGGGTGTGATACCTTGTATGATTTCTTGCAGAGGAGCTGCAGAAGCTCGGTATTTCTCTGTGTGCCTGCCTGCTCTCATTAGCAGGATGGAGTGATTGACCTCGCATGCTCGGTGGGGGTGTGTGCCCGGCGTGTTCTGTGTGCGAATAGCGCTCGGGGAGCGGCTCCCCGGGAGTGGCTGTGTCATCGTGCTGCTGCTGTTCCTACCAGCAGTTTCACGTGCTTTATAATTTCTAATGAAGTTTCAAGGCTCTTTAGAGGCTTTAGTGATTAACTTTAATGGATGTTTGTGATGACATCCTTATTTCACTTCCCCAATCTCTTTGGTAGATTTTTATAGCATACAGCAGGCTTATAATCAATTTGTGTTGGAGATGCCATTACCAGTGTGTTGGGTAACTGTTGCTGTGAGCAGCCCCACTCCCCCAGTAAAAAAATGTAGTGATCAAAAGAGAATACTGCACTATACTGGTTGACTTGTCATGGAGCATATTGCTGAGCAAGGCAGTCTAGTCTGTACTGAAGCACGGATTTATTGCAGTTTCTATTTAATTTCATCTAGTCCAAACTCATCTTCCCTTTGAATCATCTTACAAATGACTTCTGAGGTGGTAGATATTATTCTGTAATTTGATTTTTGGTTTTTTATAATAAAATTCTTCTGGTTTTATACTTGCATTTCTCTTGATTTTCCTGCTGAGTATTTTAATTTGAATATGTGTCTGTAGAACTAGTAAAATGAGAAATGAATAATAACACAAATGATATGTATCACACTCAGTTTCTTAGGATGGAGACATAAGAGCGCTCATGTTCTTTGAAAAGTCCTGCAGGTATTTTGATCATCTCTGTAGATGTGGAAGGAAGAACTCATTAGCACAGCTGGAGTCTTGTGGATGCCCTTAATTTGTTACTGTTCAGAGAAGTGTGGTTGTTATGCAGCTGTTTCCGAGATTTAAATCCTCTCTAGTAGCTTAGACTTGCTTCACAATATTGTTGTTGTACTGTAACCCATTTATTATAATAATTTAATCTATTGACGTGTATGAATACAGTACTGACTTTATACAGTAATGCCAGTTTTGGCCAGTTTATTTTACCTAAAATAGTTTAAATAATAAAAAAAAGGAATATTTAAGCAGTTAACACATTTTACATTTAATGAAATGAAAATATCTTACATCTTATATATGTATTTTTATTGGTCAAATGTATAGAAAAAAAGCAGAAAAATACATATTACTGGTTTTAATATATATACTTAATAGTTTTAAATACAGAGGAAAAAGAGTTTTATTGGAACAACTTTGGAAATATAATACTGATGGAAAGAGGGAGGAAACCAGCAGGCTTTTGATCCAAGATTACAACTCCTCTGGGAAAGAGGAGTATATTTTCAGCATTGTTTATTCTGTCATCTTGCTTTTTATTTAAAAACAAGTTCAAAGTTTTATGTAAGAGCTATTCTAAATGTCAAGGCAAATTATTAAGTCTCAAGCATAATACTAGGTGAAGCTTATGCAGCCTTAAGATTAACCTAAGGAAGTTAACCATAAATGAACAAGTAATTTAATTTGCTAAATTCTGAATTGTGATTGACCTTGATTTGTGTTTCTGAATTGATTCAGACTGATTGATTTACGTTTCTCAACAAATTCGGTGCTCCAGTTTAAGTCTACCAAGAATGTTAACTCCATAATAGACATTATACTGATGAGTGTGTTTACATTTAATTTTCATTAGAAATATATTTTTGAGTGAGTGCATATTTTAGGTTATTTTTCTTTCTTCTCAGAATGGCATTTTGTGTTTGGGTAGATGGAGCTGTACTGAAATACTCTTTGGCATTTGCTAGGGTAATACCTGCTTGATTACTCCACCACCATTATACTTGGCGCATGATTGTGGCTTGTCGGGACCATCATCTCTTAAAATGTCAAAAGATATGTAGGCCATTGTGTAGTTTGCCTTTAGATTACATAATATCAGCTCCTCTGTGTGTGGTGGTGTAGCATGTTAGTGTCATGTATTTAGTCTCAATATTACAGTGCTCACCTGCAGCCCCCAGCAGAATGAGGGTCCGGTTGTTTGTCCTGCAGCTCGCGCAGAGACGCAGGGAAGCAGAGGAGATGATTGGGAATGGCCACTGCTCTGCTTTTGAGATACTTCTGAGCTCCCCTGAATGTCTCAATTTCTGAACTGAACTCTGTATGGAGCCACATGATGATCACTGTTTTATTAAAGTAAATTGATGGGATGACTCAGGGAAAAGAGTAACACTCATATAAATGTAAGCTTCTCTAGGTCAATGCTAATGTAACTTTTTTTTCTGAAAAACCAAGGTTTCTTATTGTAGATTAGATACCTTAATGTTTTGTTGGGCATTAGATATTTGTGTAGTAAATAATTGTTTCTGTCCAAAAGAATTTTATATGAGTGAATCTAAACTGGCTTTGAGTCTAAGTGCATTTATCTTTCATGCCAAAAACTCATCCCAGATTTATTTCTAGAGTAGAAGTTAAGATTGTATTGCTCAATCTATTTTCCTGTTATTGATAGATTTTATTTGTTTGACCTTTCTCCACTGTTGTGCTCAAAAAGAGGCAGACTTGTTATATATGAGGAAGCAAAGACTGCAACAATTTCTATTGCAGGCTCTCAGCCTTGTGCTTAAAAATAGCAAATAACAGAAGTGTCAGTATGAGTGGCTTTTCAAATATATCACTAGAATGTATATACTAGTAGCATGTCTGTTTTAATATTTTTATTAGGTTACTAGAGGTTTTTTCTGTTTAGGTTTGTTGGATATTTGGGTTTTTTTGGCTTTTGCTAATTGTTTTGTCTTACCAGCACTGTTTCCCCTTGGAAACAGTTTGGGTGATTAATTCTAATGGCTTTTAAAATTTGATTTTTATTATTAAGCAAAATATGTTGTTTTTGTTTGCAAAAGCTGCTTGGCATTTTCTGTCATTAAATACTTGTCTATGTGTGGGCACCACTGGCATGTCTGCAAAGATACAATAATTTCATGGAAATAATAATGATCCTATAATGCAAGTACAGTCCATGTCAGCATGCAGTCTTTGGTGGGGACAGAAATTTTTCTTGCTGCTTTTTCTAGCAAAAGAAATGGAGATGTTTCCTTTGACCTTCAGACACTCACTTTCTGTTACTGTCTCAGAAACAGGATTCCTTGATCCATGCCTGGCAATGCTACAGAAGGTTAAGGATGGGAATATTAGTATTCCACATGCACTTAAAACTTGTTTGTGCACTGAAATGAAAGAAAGAATATTTTCTTCCTGAAATAGGGGAATTGATCTACATGAAAAATCAGAGTATCTTCATAACTTATGCACAAAGACAATAGCCACAGTTATAATTAAGGCCTTCAGGTTTTCAAGAGATTTTAAGCCTCAAGCCTTTGACTAAGTGGGATTCTCTTCAAGTGCCCATCCGTTGGTATTCTCACCTAGCAGGACTTCAGCCAGACAGGGCAGCTTTGTATGGAGGTGCTTGAGGAGTGTTGCAGAGGCACAGGTACTGGTGGATGTGGAAGTGATGCAGACAGAACGTCTGCAAGTGTTGCAGTAATACTCAGCTTTCTTTCTATAAGCCTGAAGATGCATTTGGCCAAATACGAAAGATGCTGAGGGTGGGCTGGACAAGATCTTGAAAAACTTTTGGCCTCCTTAGAAGGCCTTTCAAATTTTTTTTTCTTTCAAGTTTTAAGTTTTAAGAGTTACAATAGAACAAATATTAATCAAAGTATTCCATAGCTCCAGATTCTCCAGTCAGGATAGCTACTGGAACACTTCAAAGTAGGATTTCACAGCACTGGGTTATATTTCTGTCCTTACACTTTGGAAGAAGGTCTTTTTCAGTTGCACAAAGGGATGAGAAGATAGTGTGAGTGCCTAAACAGCTGCGGAATTCCTCTTTTAAAGTCAGCCAAGATCAAGTTTATCTGTCACTATCCAGACGCTGATGTGCATATCTGTCTATATAAATGATATAAAAATATAAATATACGTGTGTTATATGTACACACATGCATGCACTTTGCATTTAATATAAAAAATATTACTGGTTAGGGTCACTTTTTGTCAGAGTGATCGCTACATAAATTTTGAGAGTCTTGTTGACTAAACTCTGTGTGTCACTTTGTACCATCTCTGCCAGTAGCAAAACTCTCCAAGGGCACGGCCTGACCCTACACAGCAGTCCTTCAACAACAGTTGTAAAATGTCATCGTCACCCTGTCAAGGTCTGCTTTTACCACCTTTTTTCCCTCTACTCTCTAGGAGTTCCAGTAGGAGTTCAGGAACGTGTCATTTATCACTCAAGTAAAATACTGCTTTTTGGAATATTCTTCACCATCCCAAAGAATTCTCCATCTAGCCCTTTTCCCATCTTTGTTGTCCAAATGGCTGGGGAGTGTGCCCAGGCAGGGAACAGAGGAATTTGCCTTTAGCAGATGGTTTATTTTAAGAGGATGCGCCAGTACTAATGTAGAAGAACTGACAGGATACTCCCAGCAGTAAAAAAAAATTGAAATATGGGCTGTAGCATAAGGTTTTGCTGCAGTCACTGGAAAAATATTAACTGAAAATGTTGTTAAAATAATGGAAACATAATTGTATCCATTGAAAGTTGAAGATGAAGTACATTGCACCCAACATCCAAGTCTTCAACCTAAATGCAGAATAAAATAAAAAAGATTGATTGTGAGCACCTTGGAATTCAGACTGCATGAATTTGCAAAAATGTCATCGCAAACTTCTAGGAGAACGTTGGGTTTTTTTAGTCCAAAGAAATTTATTTTTGAAGTCTGGGGCTGTGAATGGAAAACAAATTGTTTATAAGCTGTGCTTAGACTGAAAAAAAAGGGTTAGACTGCATTAATGGAATTGGGCAGTTAGCGTGGGCTGGCTCATCGTTCTTGCAGCAATAGAGACACTTTCAGTTTGCAGAGGTTCTGGTTTCTTTTGGCACAGATGTCCTTTTTGTCCTCTGGCACAGTTTTCCTTGATTTTTTCAAAGAAATATTGGATGTTTGTTACTCGTCTATATCTAAGAAGAGCAGCTTGCTTCTCCCACTGGTATAATATGCCTTTGCTTATTGCTCTGCAGTATTCTGTGAGGGAGCGTACAGGACTGGATAACCTCTACAGAGCAGCTGCCTTTGGATATTTGGCACTCTTATTAGCAATATACTATTGGGATCACAGGCTCCTGTAATAAATTCAGCAATCTTGGCTGCACTATCATTATACTTATCTAGCACCCCTCAGAGCTAGAGAATTTGAGAAGTATATATCCTGTTCTCACCGTGGTGAATACCACTGCATGAATAGAAAGGAAGCAAATAATAGTGTTTGTATTTTTATGAAGATTTGACATTTCACTTTTGGTATCTACTGACATCTCCAGCTGTATAATGTGTTGTCTGTCATTGCCCTTGAGGACAGCCCAGGGAAAGGGGGCTGAAAGGCTGGTAATGACAAAAAAGGGGGAAAAATCAGCAAGGAGAAGATACGCTCTTGGAGCTTCTCAAATGTTCAGAAACCAGAAAGTGCTTTCTCAGCCTGCTTGAAAGTAAGTTAGGAACATACAATACTCAAGTCTGAGCAATATGCTTTTCAGTGAAGTTTCTTGCAGTTCTTCAGATAAAGGAAAAATACTGAAGTCATACTACAGTGTAATAAGGAGATTGTACAACATAGCCCAAGTACAAACACAATTCTTGTTTCCCCCTGTTAGGAAGACAGCGTGTCTTATAATATTATTATATTATTATAATATTATCATTATTTACTTGACTCTGATAATGTAGAATAATATGATTGCCAGTCAAAGCTGCACATTGGAGTTGGATGCTGCCTGAGTGCTCAGGCAGTATTTCAGCTTGCCTTTGTTAGGCCTGGTTTTTGTATATGGACTGTTAAACACAGCTTTGTGAAATCGTGATTCATTTATTGCAACGAGATAGGGATGTGAGCTCCCAAATGAAGACTTTCAACAGCTGCTAGAAAGCTTTTCACAATTTATAATTGGATATGCAGTCTATGTTATTTCATTCTTAAACATGTGAAACCTGGTTGACCAAGTTAATCAAGTTTGCCTTTCTTGGTTATCTACCAGTGCTTGCATAATCAGAGAACTACATGATTTTTCCTTTCTCTACCTTCAAGGTAAGGCAGGGATAGCCTAAATCAGGTGTTTTCATTTTGCACCACTTAACTGAAAGATATTTCCAGTAATTGGATGCAGTTTTTTCTCTACATTCACTTGCAACAGTTTTGGGCATTATAACAAAATAGCTTTGGATGCCTGGATGATTGCTACGGAATCCAGTACCAGGCTGTAACAATCCAGGGATGCAAGCACACAGAACTGGCCTGCCTTCATTTCTCCAGTTCATAGCAATTCTTGTGAATGGTCACAGGCCAGCTAGAATTAGTTCAGACACATGCCCAGAAATGTGATGCATTAATCTGAAAGTTCTGCAGCCATTACTTTATAATCTCATATTTGCATTATTAATCTCTGAAGTATCTGCTTCATGGATTCAGATCTGCTGCTGTGCATTCTGTGAGGGCATTTTAGAGCTTTAAGATGGGTCCATGAAGAAACACAATTTAGGATGGAAACCAGACAATTTTTAAGAACAAGTGCAAAACCAGGAAGATAATGGATGAGTCAGGAGGATTTGTTGGACTTGATCCCAGCCACCTAAAATTTCCTGACAGGAGCTTCATTTTTTCTTCTACCACTGCAAACTTTTCTGTTTAGGATGGTACTTAGAATGGTGCCTGCACTCTGTGGAGTGCTCACAGAAGTGAAAAGGCACAATTTGCAGTGTTATGCATCTTCTGCTGATACTGTCTTGTGGAAATGTACCTCTATGGGCAGCAATTCCAAGTGTCAAGTGTCAGGCAAAGTATTATAAGTAACTCCCTGCCAGCATAAATCGTTCTTATAAATTTTCTGGTTCTGCTGATAATCTAGTATTTTCTATATGGGATTGTGTTCTTTTCAGGCCATACCTTCAAAAAGCACTTTTAATAAATTGGTGGGGCTAACACATGAGGGCTTGGCAGGAGGCGTTAGGTGTCCTTGACAGATCATACTTCAAGACTTCTAGCAAGACCAGCTGAAGATCTGCAGTTATATTTTTTCCATAAATGGTCTTCCTTACTCAGGGCTTACAGTGGCTTTTACATTAATGTTGGCACGGTTTGTCTTCTCTTGTTTTCATCTTCTGCTGTTGTGGTGATTATTATTCAGATTACAGTAGTAGTTAGAGCACCCTGTTAGCATCAGAGTCCTACTGTATCAGATGAGCTACAAACACAGACGAAAACTTAGTTCTCTAAGCATCAAATATGTTACAATGTGCTAAAAACTCACCAGTACAGATGTATCAAGTGGAATTAAAAAGGTATGAGTTATCACCACAGTGGTAGTTCCCCTAAATTTACCTCAAGGCATTGCATGGAGCTCTTAAATGTTTGCCTCTTCTACGTTTTCACTTAGGTACACTAAATATTCAGAAAATTGAGCATAATTTGCTCTGAAATCACTTTTTGTCAGGATCTGTAGTTCCTCTGGTGTTAAAATGGACACCCATACTGCCTTTTCTGTGTCTGCTCTAATTAAAAGTGGATGTTCAGCATCCCAGCAATGGGGAAGACCTTGTATAAGGATATTAGAATGGAGTTTGTTGAAATGAGGTATTGTTGGCAGACCAGAATCAATGAGCAGGATAAATATGGGATTGAACAAAGCAAACATGCTGGAGGGGAACATGTGGAAGGAAACTCAACCAGTGTGTTTTCACCCAAAGGGCATAGTCTGGAATGTTTGTTTAAAGGTCGAATGTTCTTAGTGGAAATATCATTGAGTAAACACCTCGAGTGAAATAAACTACATTTGAGAGGAAGAGGACTGAGGTGTAGATCTTTTTAAAAATATTTGCCCTTTGAAAATATCAGTCAGAGAATATCAGTTGTCATCATTTTGCTTATGGTTCATAATGTGATATTAGAGGCTAAAGCACTATATTTTAAAACTATTGTGGGAATTCTAAGTGTCAGAAAACGCTGTGTTCACTGTAATGGTGCAGGGAGAGCAGAAATTTCAGCAGAACATACGAAAGTAAAAGTGACTTCCTCTTCCATGCAGCTGCTTCTGTTTTCTGGAGTGCAGAGACGTATTTTCAGGCAGTTCCTTTCTGACAAGGAACAAGATGAGAAGAATGAGTCCCATTAATTATTAGTTTTTAAGCTCCCTGACTAATGAATGAGCTTAATTTTGCTAGTGCTTTAGGGTGACACCTAATTAAAGATAATTGCATCTGAACATTACCTGTGGAGGTGCTCAAAATTAATAAAAATTGTCATCTTAGCAACAGTTATTAGATATACTTATGAACCTGTGGGTGTAGGAAATCATTCTTCTACAAGAAAAGTTTCTGGGACCTTTCTGATTGAAGAGGTGCTAAGGAACATAGAGGAAAATACCAGTATGTATGTTGGAATTCTACCACTGTTTACCTGACAGTGAGAGATATGTGATATGTAAATCAGCTTGTAGGCTAAACTCAGAAGTGGGCAGTAATTACCTTGCTGCTTACAACTAGAAGCCTGAAGAAATAAAAAAATTTCAGAGCCTCTGGTCTAGTCAAGATTTCTCTGTGTGCCATCTTTGATGCAGAACTAGATAATTTCTAATTGTAACTATACAATATACAAAAATGAGAAAATGAATGCAGAGATGCATCCCTAATTGATAGGTCTTTGAACGAAATGGGTTGGAATAGATCAAAATCTTCCTCTGAGTTAGCACAAAGCATTTTCATGGTCATTTTGGAAAAACACCAGTAGGGTGCATAGTTGGGCTTCACAGTGATACGGTGTTGCCATTTACTGTAGTTTTAGCTCAACCTTTTTGATGTGATGTGGTGTGGGTTTTTTCACAGTGATACGGTGTTGCCATTTACTGTAGTTTTAGCTCAACCTTTTTGATGTGATGTGGTGTGGGTTTTTTAAGTTGTTCTTCCTGGGGAAAGTTTTCATTGATCTTCCCTCCCTTGTAGCTGTGGGAACAGCTTTAGAACTTGGTTATAGTATATACCAAAAGCTCAAATGAGAAAGGACAAAGAAAGTGTCAGACCTGAAAAAAATGTGAAAGAAACTCGAGCGCTCGGCCCTTATGCCTTTTAAGTCACTTATGACTCACAGTTTTGACTGACTGAACTTGGCAGCATTTGTGGTATTTTGGGTATATTTGTGGAAGCCCACAATAGTGGGTTTTGTCATCCTTTGTATTCAATAATTCAACACATATTTTAGTCTTTTAAATTGTTGGAGTCCTTTGAGATCTTTTCAGGAGTGAGAGTTAGCTTTGAATTACTTGAAAAGTATTATTAAATAGATTATGTAAAGAAAGTGTGATCTCCTTTGGAGGTTTTCTATCCTTTAATAAGGGGCAGAAAGCCTGGGAGCAGGGCCAGAAGTAAGAAGTTGGCAGGGACTGTGTCTCCTATAGAAAAGGGAAGGGAATTTGGAGTCTAAACCCGAGCAGACACGGAGGTGGAGGAGAATAAGCCAAAAGCAGGGTATGCAGCTTTGAGGAGCAGGGGCAGAAGCAGTGGGAAGCAAGGCATGCAGTCAGCAGCCGTTTGACCAAACCAGACTGTACCTTCCCTTGCACAGCTGGAGCCAGCCTGCATGTGGTCTCAGAGCTGCAGTTCCCTGCCCTTGTCCCGTCCTCGGGGACAGCTCTCTGCAGAGCTGTGTCCCACATCGGCCTCTTGCTCCTGCCCCTGGCTCGCAGGGTCCCTGGGGCAGGGTGGCACCGCTCAGCCCCACAGCTGCCAACCTCGGTGCTGGCAAGAGCCTGTTGCAAACCCCTCACGCACCCTCGGGGTCCCTTACATAACACAGGGCTGGCAGAAATCAAGGATTGCAGCCTTGTTTTGAGTGGAGAAGACTCATCTAATCTAGCTGCTAGGAGGAGTCAGCAGAAAAAGCTAAGGATGCTCAAGATTTTAAGTGTTTAGTGTGAGGGTGAATCGGCTGCAAAGCTTGGCAGGGTCCGAGTGCTGAACCCCAATAAACTGTGTTTTCATTAAATTAGAGTAAATTGCAGAAGTTAAATGTTTGACAAAGATTTTCAAGAATTTTTTCTGACACTCAAAGGAGGGAGCACCATCTAAGCCTGCTTTCCATTCTTCGATTAAACTTCTTAAAATGTATTTGAATAAGGTATATTTGTCTTTAACGAAGGTGTTAAAGTACTGTGCAGTAGTATTGTCTTATGTCAAAGATTCTTCATGAAATCAAGTTATGTCAAATAAAAAACTTCAGTCATTTTTTAGCCTCTCAGAGCTCAGATAGTTCACAATTTGAAGAGCAGTGTTGAAAGAATGTTACAGATAAAGTAGTATAAACTTGAGTAGACTGCTTCCCAAAGTTGTGTGTGTTTTATACAAAAACCAGGCACTGCCATTTAGCTAAAGCTGTTTGAATATTGGCAGAACAGTGCTGTAATAGAGCTGCAGTATTTTCAAGTGTAGAAGGTGATTTGTCCTGGACCAGTCTCTTAACACAAAGGTAGAGACTTTAAACACAATGATCAATTTTCTTCTTCTTAATTTTTTTAAATTTTGCTCTGTAAATAGGATAGATTAATTTTGAGTAAACAGTTATTTCATGTCCCACAGGGACAGCTCTCTGACTTGCTCACTTGCACTTTTCCTAGCTATGATTTTCAGTATATATAATAAATCAAACTAATGAACGTCCAAAATAAGTAAATAATATTATATTGCAATCCAGCCCTCTTGACTTTGCTTTTTGACCTTGTTGGATATTTGAATATTTTTTTCTTCAAAAGTCATGTAGGAAAATCCTGTAACTGCTTTTGGAGAGCCACCCCAAGCTTAGTGTCCTTCTAAAGAACCAGCAGTGTCACAGTCTGTGAGGGATCGTGTCAAGTGGGTTACAGAGCACGTCACATCCACAGTTACTTTTGCAGCAGCTCAGGCACACCCTGTGCTAATACAGGAGTGGTGCACAGTGATTTATACACTAGACTACTCTTCTTACTTCTTTCCCTTCCTTTCTTTCAACCATTCCATATTTCCATACTGATCTTGTTATACTTTTAGTGACAAAAGAAGCTTCAGAACTTGTGATAATTCCTTCACGGTGCAGCTTTGATAACACCATCTTTTCACAATTGTGTGTAGGCTAAATGCAGAAGTGTTATAAAGGGTATTGCCATCTCAGTTTGAGTGCAAGGAAAAAATGAAATTTTAAGCAGGGAAAGCAACTAGAATTGATGAGAGTATCTTAGCTGATACCACCTGTAACTTTGCAGACATGTGTGCGTGTGTGAGACATCAAACAAGACATACCTCACAAATATAGATTAATGCTGAACCCTATTATAAAGTTTTTGAAGAGAATGCTTTACCACAAATGAATGGCTATGTGCTTGATAGAAAATTTATTGTATCACAAGCAATCTACTCACAGAAAAGAGATAGGATCTGAGAAGCTATAATTTGTTAGTATACAGTCAAGGATTTTTATTAAAAATGTAGGAATATTTCCATGGGAAAGCCTACTGGAGTTTTCTTAGTAAGTGCCACTTTCTATTCTTCTCTCATATAGCTGCATTTTCTCCCATTCTCCAAATCTTGTGCTAATTAACCTCCTACCTGCTTTTTCCTGGTGCCAGTTCTGACTGTCTCACACCATGTCCAGTGCTTGAATCCCCTTCCTTCTGTCTTGTGCTGGCTGAAATCCATCTCTCTGCATGCTAAATATGTTAATTAATTTCCTCATACACTGGGCTGATATGTAAACTTGTTTTATTTAATCACTCATATTGATAGCATGGTTTCTTACAGAATACATGTACTTCCATATATGTTCTGCAATAACATAGGAAAATCAACTTAAGAGGCCATACCTTCAAATATATGCTTCTCCATAATCCCTAGAAACTGACAGTATCAGTCAGCCAGAAATGCATCATGCAGCAGTCCATCTCTGGTTGCATCTCTGCTTCCCCTGTCCATTTCCAATGCAGTTGTGGTTTTCTCTTTGAAAATGTGCAGGGAAGGGAAAGCTGTAACAGCAGGGAGCAGTGGGATGATATTGAGGCAGACCTGCTCTGCTGCAAAGTACCTTGCAGTACAGAACAGTAGAAGGAATTGGTACAATTTGTACAGAATTGTGCATTTGGGTTACATTGTTTGTGTGATGGATCATTAACAAACGACCACTTTGTCACTAAGGAAAGCCCTGGTCTCTCCTAACTATTAAAAGCTCAGTTTATGTAGTCTTGATGTCTCTGAGGGTAGCAAATGGTAACACACAGTGATTGCATTGGTGCAGCTTCCTGGCTGCGAGAACCAGATGCTGCAGGTATTTCAAGCAAGCGTGGGTAGAAGAATCTTACCCCTGAATAACTCAGTCTTGCTTTTATTTCGGAAGAAATTAGGTTAGGCGTTAATCCAAAGTTTTAACATCTTTTCCAAAACTGTTGACAGTGCTTGTATATTTTTGAAATGTATACACACAGAAGAGGTGAAGTTTCTGCCCTGAACACTTCGTCTGGCAATGAATTCTGTAGTTTAACCAAATGAAAAAGTCCTGTTCTTTTTTTAACTGGCTTTAGGAAGGTCAGATATTAATTTGTTAAATCTTCTTTCTGGTAATCTGAGACAAAAATCTAATCTTTATCCGTCATAAAAACCTACAGTTTGCCCAGTTTCAGTCATTTTCTTTCTTGGAAGAGATTTTTCTATGCAATTTTGTCTTTCCCCTGCAGTTCCCTTTTTAGAAGCAATGACTCATAAACATAGAGTTGAGGTGAAGACCTATTATTTATTCCTTGAGGAAATTATAGTGTTTTCAGTGCTAATCTTCATTCAGCTCCCCGAGTATCTTAACACTTTGTTACCTTTTTTTGGTACAATGATCAGATGTTTCTGCTGAGCTTTCTGCCATTAAATCAATGGTCACAAATTTTTTTGGTTTGATAGAATTCATTTACAACTCTCATGCTAAAACTTTGCTTTGTTTGGTATTTTTGAAAATTAAGTTTTATTTGTCTTTATATTGCCTGTTCAGCTTGATTGTTTAGGATTTCTGAAGCTTTCATGGCATTTTTTGGTTATGACTTGACAATTGCTTTTTGCCACCTGCATATATTTTTTATTTTTCTACAGATTACTATTCCTAGGAGATTCAGTCAGAATTATGAAGCAATTCATCGCCATAGTAAAAATAAACTGTTTCTTTTTTATTCTTCACTTTATATCCAGATTTTGACTCAATATGATAGTTCTATATTGGGCCAAAATATGCCTTCCCCATTAAGGGTGAGTTTTGAGCAAGAGATCTAAAACATTCCTATGCTACCTTGGCACAAGAGAATAATTCTGTGAAAAGCACAGGTCTGATAAAATTTAATTACCTTGGCTAGCCTCGAGTTTTTTCTTGTTTTAAAGAACTTTACTGTGTATTTATTCAGTATGCCAAGGAAAAATATATTGCAATATTTCTCATTTCCTACCAAACAGCAAACGTGTAACCCTGTGCATGCTTTTTACAAGCACAGAGACATCTATGAGGCATCCTGCTCAATAAGGACCTTTCACCATCCCATTGGCTTTATTTCTGCTGCTCTACCACTCACTTCCTTGCTTCCACAGAAAGGAACCTGCTAACAATATAAATGCAAAGTGAAATAAAAAAAAGTATCAAGCATTAATTCAGTGGAAATTCTTTAGTTCAATTTTGTCAATGACTACTTCTGATCTTGCTTTGCTATTTTTGTTTTTTTATTGCCATATAGTCTTCAGACCTCATTAGTGCTCTCTTGCTTCACTTTTAATAGCTTTTCTTGAAATCCATTAATACTCTAAATGAGATTGCTCTTTTCTGGTGTCCAAGAGGCAGGAGGAAATGCTCAGAAGTGGATTGTTAGCAATTTAAAAATTGGAGTATTGCTCCCAGTAATGCCAGTTAGAATACTTGGTAATCACACCCTCCTGGCAGACGGGAACAAAGGTGTCTGATGAAAAGATCTGACACGGAGGTTAGAGAGCAGAGCATTTGGCGTTTATACACGTTCCCTTTTTTGTCGTTGTCCTTTGGAATGTGCTTTTGTGGAGGTTTCCTGGGCACTTGCAGTAGGGCACTGAATTGCCAGGTTCCGCAGGGTGTGCCGCGTGTGCAGGCACCGCTCAGCCAGTACCGTGTGGTGTGCTGGGAGGTGTGGGATCGCCGCAGCACAGGTTCTCTCTCTGGGCACCTTCACGGGTGTGCTGGTGCTTTCAAGCCCATCTAGCTTGAAACCTCTATTTTTTCTGAATAATAACAATAATAATAATCTGTGATGCAATTATGAAAGTAATAGGAAGATGGTCAGTTTTTGTTCTAAACGGCTGGATTACAGGAAATCCTTGAAACACCGTACAGTTTTAAGGACTCCTATTTTATTTGAGCGGGTTGGCTTTGCTTTCAGCAGCTTTTACAATGTGGCAAGCAGCAGACAGCAGCATGGGAAAGACCGGGGAATTTGGAATGACAAAGCTGCTGACTTGCAGTTACTGTTTACCAGCAGGAAGGGGCTTATCTCATTTACTTTTCCCCTGAGATCTAAGCCCAGCCCACACACATACCAGAGTATTTAAATATGTATAGAAACTATTTTCAAACCCTTTTGAAACAAATTTTCTTTCACCTCAGCTGGCTTCTTTTCTCTGTCTTGGCCAATGGTTCCTGTGTTGAACTTGTAATTCCTTTATTAATGTTTCTTTAAAAAAAGCTACAAAATCTGCTGACACAAGGAATTTTGTCAGTTTTATGAGTAAATTGTCTTTAAATGTCAAATTATGTTGCAGATAAATCATTTTTAGTATCAGTTCAAGGCCCAGGTTCACACTGCATTCTGGAATGCATCAGAATGCTGTATAGCACGAGTCATGAAGAAACCTGCAGACTATCTTTGAGAAAAGTAGTTATACTTTGTCTCTTATTCTGAACTGTAGATCTGAGAGTGCTTTAAATCTAAAACTGTTAATGAAAGAAAACCAGTGACCTATAACTAGAAGTTGAGTCAATTCTGCGGCAAAATAATTCAGGGGAATTTCTGAATATTCTCTGGAAAATTCCTAACTTTTTTACCTCTTTAGAATCCAAGATTCCTGAGAACTCTAGCGATTTCACCAAGTAGATGTACTTATCTTGGCTTTTGAGCCAAATCTGCTGCCTGTAGATTGAGAGTTATGCAACTGACTGGTGAAATTAATTTGACTAATGCCTTCTTATAAAGAGTGGAAGGTAATAAATCAGTTTGGAAAAGAAGCATGCTCAGGGTTAAGCATGCAGGTAGCTTATTGAAGGATGAGGTGCCATCCCAGATAAAATACCGTCTCAGTTGCAATCTTCTGTGTCAGAAGACAAAGCGTTTTCTTTCCCCACATTGAACTTTCTTTGAAGTTTAGTGGATCTCTGTGATGTTTCGTGGAGAAGATGGAATGTGTAACATCATATGGTGATGGGAGTACAATAGTTACATAATTAATCTTTCTACACTGATTACGCTGTACTGCCAAAATTTTCAACATTAAAGTTTGAATATCTGGGTTTCTTATTCGTGTTTATACAACACTCCACGGACACTGCAGGGGTATCTTGCTGGTACATTTACAGGACTGAAAGGAAGGGCAGCTTTAAAAATAGTAGGATGGGAGCACAGCTGGGCTGGATGGTGACCAAGCATCTCAGAAGCTGTTTAGTGACTCACTGTCACACTCCAGTTCCGGAGCAGCCGCTTCCCGGGACAGCCACACTGCTGACCCTGTGATGGATCTGAGCTGACTTGAGCTGCTTCAGAACTATATGTAGCTCAAGAGCCACACGTTCGTCCCTCTGGCATAGATTGTTCAAATTTGTTATGTCTTATGATTGTTGGGTATGCTGTATGGTGTGTTATCCCACTGCCTTAGCAGGGATTGCAAGCATATCCCTGTGATAGTCCCTGTCAAAGAACACGTACGAGAATGAAATAAAGATACTTCACCTTTTTCTGAAATCTCTTCCTTTGATTCTCCAGTGACACTTGTTTTCTGAAGTTCACCTTCAATTCTTAGTAGGCATTGAGCTTTCAATGATGAATACTCATTAACATGACCAACTTTTTGTGCAATTTGCTCAAACCCATTTTTAAAAACATTATTTATTTTTTGTGCCTCTGCTATGTGCAAGGTATTAGACCTTTACTGTTTTTATTTTATAGCATCTTACACCTGTCTTCTTTCCCTATAACGGGAAAGCCAGTGTGGAAGAGTGAGTCTCGTATTCCTTGTTCCTCCATGTAGATCTTTGATTACATCACAGATTTTAGCATGTACAGAAGACACAAGCACTGTATACTTTTCTGACTGCAAATGTCTTTTTGCCTACTGCAATCACAATTGCCTCATGTGCACTTTTTTAGTTGATGCTGATTCTTACTGACCTTAATCCCTCTTCTGAAGAGGAATGCCTGTCGAACCTTGTAATACTGTCAAAAAGCATGAAATTCAGAGAATCATATTAGTGATGGAAAAGTCCTGTTAGGTCGTCCAGTCCATCTCTTGCCAGCACAAGATTCTCCACAGGGATACTCTCTAATGCTCTGCCTGCTTGAGAATGGTCTGTGGTTCTTCAGCTGGAAACCCTGAGACTGATCCATTGTATGTAAAATTATCCCATTGCAGCATTTCTCCCCTGTATTTGCTTAAACTTTGACCTGCAGACCATTCAGGTAATAACTGGCTGTTGAGCCAGAGCATCTCCATGTGTGTGTGTGGCTGTGGTGTATCAGATCCAAAAGGCATGAATGAATACTGGCAAAATGACAAAATATTACCAATGTCTAAAGGGACACATGACTGAGCAGACCAGCATCCTATTTCTGCACTGTCAGGCAGTTCTTGCCAAGAAGCTGAGTATCAGTGGTGTGTTTTTTAGTTTAATAGTATGGCAGCTGTCTGCTCAAGTATCTCAGTATTGTATTGGGTACAATTCTGAGCTTTGCCGAGTCGTGTGTTTCTTTCAGGTTGCCTGATCTATAGAGTAGGATGGAAAGTTGTATATCTCATGACTGTAAGTCATTTGTGATACTGGAGGATCTTAAGTGAGCAATTATGGACTGATATTACTGAAAAGCTATCTAGCTCACGGTAGTATCAAATGAACTCTCTATATGTATCTCAGAGTCTGTTTATTTAAAGTAAATGAAATAAATACCTATTAAAAGTTGAGAGATTCCTGGGAGGAATACTGGTTCACTGGTCCTGGGGCGTAAGGCTTCTCATCTGCCACCAACCATGGTGAGCAGGGGCTGAGCTTTGGAGCTTTTCATTTTGGAGGCTTTTAAATGTATGTTTAATAGTCTTACTTGAACTAAAAAGTGATTCTCAAGGAATAGCGTGTAACTCTGATAGAGGGTTTGGAGTTTGGGGTGTTCTTTGGGGCAGTAAGGAGCCGTCTGTGGGACCTGTCTGGCAGATTTCTCAACTGCCCAGCCATATTTACATATTTAGTGAGTAACCTGTATGCTGGAAATGTATACTAGCCAGGCATGTTGCAGGCTCTGGGGGCACTCAGTGCCTTGAATTACTATGTGTATAATTAATCCTTAAAATAACTGTCTCTTCCAATGTAGGAAAATGCTCTAAAGGGACAGCTAAAGTATAATTTTCTTTTAGTGGTTTTATTTGACTACTTAGTAATATATAGGAAAACTGATGCTTTAAAAGCTTAAGGTTTATGATAGTAGATATAATGTGCCTCCTTTTACTGTGTTTGGTCTCAAGGTGTACATTTTCCTGTTAAAAAAATTGCAAAATCGTTTTTTTTTTTTTATTACGTATTCTAAAAGTGAAAATAAAAAGTTCATGAACTTAAAAGCTAGTTTAATTGTGCCAAATAAAAAATAACCTTAAAACACCTTCATCTCCAAACGTGATCTGAGAAGACTTCACATGGTATCATCACAGTTTTGATGAGAACTGCCTCATATTAGGCCCTTCAGGACTGAATTGTTTGAGTTGCTAGACACTGATCAGCACAGCTCATAAACAGATTGTAAAAAAGTGATTCATACTGAAGGTAAATTTTCAATTCCTTGTAAGGAAAGGCTGGAGCAGAGACACCTATTGAAAATATCTCTTTTTTTAGATTGATAGTAAAATGTATGTATGCAGCCAGCTTGTGATTGGTGCTATGTGAAGTATCAGTTCTGTGATTGTATCATTATGACAGGTTCTACTCACAAAATCGTTAAAAAAATTGATCTTTTGAAATTGAAATATAAAATTCCATATGGGCAAAACTATCCTGATATGCAGAGTCAAAATAGGAATTGAGGCTAAGAAAGAGCCTTTCAAATGTAAGCAATTTCATCATAAGCTTCCATCATAGCAGTATGGAAATCTATGTCAATGCAGGAATCTGGATTTTCATGAAATATCAGCTTTATCTGTATCATTTTCTTCAGCAGAAGAAAAACAAAGAGTAGATGAAAAACTGTGCTTCAGTTTGAGCAGTAGCCATTGTTAGAGAAAATTTACCTTTTTTCTTCCCTCTAGGATTTGAATCTACTGCCCGTGTGAAAAATGGTAAAAATGGAATAGGGTTTTGAAAACACAAATCCTTAGTTTATTATGTACTCAAACTTTGAGAGCAAAGTAGTTGTTTGAAACTAAAATGTCATGTAATTGATGAAGTTAATGGAAGGTAAAACTTTCAACATTCCTGAAATTTTAATCCTTCTGTAGTGCATGTGATTTCATGTGATCTCTCACCCTCTGAGAAACTGCTTCATTATCTTGCATAACAGTTTGGCAGATCTCCATCTTTGCTCTGCTGAATAAAGGAATAGTGTTTCTACAGAAACAAGTTTGAGAACTTACAAGATGGAGAAGGAGCTCCAGGTTTAAAATCCAATTCTTAAATAACCACTTGTTACAAGACAAGTTTTTTACTGTAGTAATTTTGCTAGTATTATATGTGATATATAATGTAATATTAGAGTCATTTTTGTAGGAGCTGAATTTTACAAAGTATAAAAAAAATATTTAGAAGCTGTTTTCATTCCTAAAATAACAAGCTGTTTTTCTCTGTCTTTAGGATCAAGTCATTTAATAATAGATTAATTGTATTTTGTAGCTTTCAATTGGTAACTTCATTTTGGTCTCTTTTCTGACTTGTGCCGATGTGAGCAGGATCAGAAGCAGATACCCGATATCATAACAATTTTATTCCGTTGTAGAGTGGCAGTTCTCTTTTTTACCCAAAGAAAGAAACTGCTCATATTTTCATTACCTAACCTCTGTTTCTGCACAGGTTCACTGCCTGCAGGTCACAGGCGGGAGGTGGCACTGGGCTGTTGTCAGACTGAGGGGTCTGACCCCATGGGTGGTGTGCAAAGGCCTGAAGCATCCCCTGGCACTGAAAATTTAGAATCACCCTGTGAAAAATCACAAGGGGTCACAATAGACACAATGTCTGTTCAGTTGCTAATGGAATACATAGATAGCACTCTATACATTGCATACTGTATGGGTTTTTTCTCCTGCAGGGACAGATTTAGTCAAATACAGTCCAGAAGTTAAATTGATGTTCTATTATTGATAATTGTAATTCTTAAATGCCAAATTTTAAAGCAAGTATGTCCAGTTTGTGCAGCAACTCAAAAGCTGTGCTGTGACTTCTGTTACTGTTGAGTTTCAATTGTAACACTGGTAAAAAGAAGCTGCTCATTCTTTAGGTCTGAAAAAAACCCCAAGGCATTTGGCTAAAGATTGCTGTGCATGGGTGCAAGCATCCATTCGTGTGTGTATGGAAAACTAGAGCTCACATGGGCTGGCTCAAAATGCCAATTAGAAAGTATTTCTTTTACGAGTAAACAAATCAATAGCAATCAGTAAAGGATTCATTAGATTAATAATTTACACTCACGTAGTGCAATTGATTAGGTTTTGTGGATGCATTTTAAATTGTTTTAGCTGAAGTTATATAGTTTTAATTTGATTTAATGAATTAATGGATGAATCTAATTCCTCAGAGTGTTATTTAAATTGATTTAGATGTATCTACACTAAACTGGGTATGAAAGTAGTTTAATTAATTTAAAACACTGCAGCAAAATTATTCACATGTACACAGACATACCAGCTACAGTTGTATTTTGTCTTTGAAGTAGTGTGGTATCAATCAGAGACATTCCTACTTTGATTTGCTGTGTTCTGCTGAAGGAATTCTGGCCAAGGTGTGAGTGCTGCACTGGTGACAGTAACCATCCACTAAGGAGTCAATCCATTAATCTGCAGTACCTGTATTCACTATTGGTCCAGTAAGTTCAGCCACCTGCACAGGCCCTTGGCTATCTGTGAAGTGATCAGCACATGGAACATTTGTTCACTTGTTGCTGCTTTAGCTGCTGAGTTGGAAATTTCATCTCTCTTTTGGGAATGGAAATTGAAATCTTGAGAGAAATTAGGGGATTTATACTCCTGATTTAACACTTGGTTCCTTTGTTCTGCCAGACTACCTCAGTAAGTGAGTAGTTCCTGCTGTGAAATGGAGGAGAAGTAAAAACCAGTGAACTATAGCACAAGAAGGCAGGAGGGGGTTTGTCTCTCTCTCCTGGGACATGGAGGACCAAGCCTCCTTAATGTGTCCGTGGGTATTTCCTTGTTCCAGCAGACATGAGCCAGCTGACAGTGTTGCTGATGGACTGGTGGTGTCCTTAGGATACCAAGGAAGTTCTGTTAAGTAACAGTATCTAAACTTGGCAACATACAAGTGAAGTACTGGTACTAAGACTGGTCTTTTAAACCAAAATAACTTGCCATTGGCTAAAAATAAAGTTTCTAGATATGACAGAATGAGCCCTGGTGGAAGAACATGCCATTGGGACCCACAAAGGCTGTAAACATTTTGTGATATATGCCAACTCCGTTTAGATTTTTCTTTTTAAAAAAAGAGGGGACAAGTAGATGCAGCAGACTGATGTAATATTTGGTTTACACTTCATGTAAAATCAGGGATTTTGTGATGGTTGTGTTTAAGGGCATATACTGCCCCCTTTAAACAAACACTTCTGACTACAGTCACATTGAAAAGATAAGCCAGCTTTGTACTCTCAGAAGACAGACATGGCTCTTAACAGTGAAACTAAAATGTAGCTTATGCCTGTGTTATGTATTAGTACAACTAAAGAACCACCGAATGGAAGTTAAAAAAATGTCAAGAATTTTGTCTATTTTATTTTGTGTCTGAGTCCACGTGTGTTTTTCTACTACAATATTTTTTCCCAAGTAAATTCATTAGGTAACAAGGTGCAGATAGCTGTGAAATCCATCCTGTTTAGATGACTCTTGGGTGAGGTATGAATTGTGTAAAACTAGTCAAGGAAGTAAAGACATCCTATTTATTTTCCATGGAAAAGATTATTTTTTAGCTTCCTGGGAGCAGTTAGACTTGTGCTTAGTGAGCTTTTCTACTTTTGTTTCTACTTTTTGATCTACTTTTAACCGTCCCACTTATTTATCGCTAATGCACATGGAGTGAAAAATTAAAATTCTTGCCAAAAGGCAAGATGCCACCCTTAAAAGTAGCTTCTGTTGGATCTGTCAGTTGATAACTCAGTAATGCAGGAAGTTTTTCTAGGTCGTTTGAGCATATGAAGCAAAGATCTTGCTGATGATGTGACCGGTATCTTTTGTCCTATGATATTTTATCAACTACAGTGTTTCATCCCTAATTTCATTGAGGTTGAGTGAAATACTCAGGAAGTATAAGGCATGAGATGAATATGTGGCATACTGAGGAAGAAGGCTTTTCCAAAAGCAAGGAGATAATCAAGGGCTAAGAAAACCTTTTTTGAAATGAGACGATGGGAAGAAACAGACCCTAAAATTAGAAAGGTAATGAAATAATGCTCACAGCAATAACACTGAAATATTGAGAAATGATTAAACAGACTGAAGAACAGAAAGATACTCTTTTCAAAAAGCAGCCCTGATCATAACTGCACGGAGGAGAGACAAGGACTAACTTAAAAGAAAACACAGAAGAAAAAAAAGAATTTTTTCTACTGTACATTTGACCTCAGGTGATCAATGGAAAATGTCTCTTGAAAAAACGCTAGAAAGTACTTGCTTGCAGTAAGTCTTTGAAAGATAGAAAATGATAGAAATCTCATTTAAAAACAATTACATTGAAGGCTGTCTTTAAGTAGAACCATTATGCAAACCATGAAATACCACAGATTCCTGGCATTCTTACTCTGTTAGTACTGCACTTGGTCACTCCAAGCTTTGTTAAGGAACTGAGGAGCGGGGCAGGCTGGTGTTCCAAGCTGTGATGTACTTACAAGACTTTCCATGGAAAGATAGCTGCATGTCAAAAAATTTCTCCACTAGGAATGGTTCTTGGGACGATGAAATTGTTGTTACCAGCCTACCAAAACGAATCCTGGTAAGGAAAAGTAAAATCAAGCGAAAGTAGAAAGGTGATTTTTTTGTTTTCCTTTTATTATTCCCACAGGGAAGGGTGGAGTCACAGGGAATAATGGAACACATTTCCTTTAACATTTAGCAACAAGTTGATTCCACGAGCAGAGTAAATATCCTGTGTTCCGTTAATATCTTGCAGTTTGTATTTCAGAGTGATTGCAGAAGTGGAAACTCTTCGTTGAATTTAAAGTCATGGCGTGTCTCTTTGTATATGAGAATAAATAGCAGGAAGTTCAATTGCAAAAATTATTTTATATTCTTTAGATTTTGATTGAGATATTTAATGTCATTTGAAATTTTAAAACAAATTATAAAAGTGATGTTGTGTCTTAATTTAATCACAGTTATAATCTTTAGACACCTTGGCATATATAAGGCTTATAAGCCAATAAATAAGGCTTATCTTTGAAATATAAAGGACCTTTCCACTACTTTGTACAGCTGATACCTAAGAGCAGTTTCCAGGATTAGCAGTATCACCTAATGCTGCAGGTTTGTATTTTGGTTTTCATTGGAATTGGCCGTAGATAGTTTAGTACTACCATGGCTACTGGCCTATGCCCAATTCCCCCTGGCTGTCAGTGAGACTGTGTGGGTGTGGTGGATCCAGATATTTGAATCTTTAGTGTAAAAATCCATTTCCAGGATAGAAGAATGCAAAGGGACAAACTAAGTTTCCATAACTGTTGGTAGAATCTGAGGAGTATTATAAGAGAGTTTGTTCAGGATCTGTAAGAATGATGTGGTGATAAGAGTCACAATTCCACAGGCAAGTGGGAAAAAACATGTTGTGCTAATAATGGCTCTAAGTTAGAAGAGGTCAAGCAAAATGATTTACTGCTGTCTTTTTTTTTTTTCCTTCTCATTCTTTTAATCTTTTGCGTTGAAGCACTTTATTCAGATTGCAGACACCTCCTCACTGTTTCATATCCACACAGACAACCAGAGGGTTTTGAACATGTGTTTGCTATTCCCACAGTGATGGTCTAGCATGAAGCATTATGATTTCCAATCTTACATAGAAAGCATAATGTACATTCCAGTCATATAAAAATGGCTTAACAATAAATATATGTTAAGTAAACCTCATTACAATTTCTAAAATTGCATGTCTTTCTTTTAGTACACTTACTTTAAAATCTATGAGACAGGGCTGCTGCATTCCTTATTTGATTTTTGGGAACCACTTTTTATATGGTTATTTCAGAGGAGACTTCCAAGTACCATGTCAGAACATTCCTACCTTGCAGTGCACTAGTCTGAAGTGAAAAGTAGCTAATATCTGCAGCACTCTCTCTGAGCATTTTTCCTATGATTTCTCTTTCAATTAATTGCCCCTCTTGTGGAATTATTCTATAGTTTTAATTGAGGAAGAGGAAGAAATAAGACTACTCTGTTCCTACAGTGGCTCAGTCGTAACATTTGCAGCCTTTGCCAGTTGTTTGCCACTAGAAGAAACCGTTTTGATGTAGACTGCAGAATACTTTCTGGAAGTGACTTCATTACCTAGCACTCAGTCATCTTTATCTTGAACAAAGATACTTACAGAGGAGGAGTATATAATCTTCTCCTTCAGCCCCCCCCCACCATCAGTAGCTCAAGGTAAACCACAAAAAATCTGTTAGCTAGAGAAATCGAGAAGGCAAGCTCTCTTGCTGTTTGTATTAATCCAGTTTCTTGTGTCCATAGCCAAGTGCTTCTTCAGAGCCTGAAAATGAGCTCTTTGGTAAGGAAAAAACTGCTGAACCCGAGTGGTGCAGTGCCATGGAGCAGCTTCCAGCTTCGTGGTGTTTGCTGTTGTTTGCAGTGCTGGCATTGGGAGACCCCAGCTGGTGAGAGCCTCTGGTTGTGCTCAGAGCTGGAATTGTGTGCCTGTGGAGTAAGAGGCAGTGCCTGCCCTGGAGAGTTTACTGAGTTAAATATAAAAGATAAACAAAACAAAGGAAGGAAACATGCAAATAGTTGTTCACCAGGACAACAAGAGAGCTGTCCAGGATGCTGCTGGACCTCTGGGCCGGGGGTATGTACACTAAAGGAGAGTGCTTTAGGGAAAAAACAAGGGGAAAAAAAAAAAAAGTAGGACTAGTAAACCTGTTTTTTTATTTTGAGAGGGCTGATACTCTGGCTTCACAAATGCACCCCCTAGATTTGATTCCTGATGATTTATGTCTATGGAATATTCTATGGCATGTCTATTAATATATAATAAAAAAGCACTGTCCACAGTGGACTGTGTTTGGATTGAGATTTTCTGAAACGTTAGAAAAATCCTCCAGATGGCAGAATAACTGCTTCAGTGTACATACAGTAGATGGGGATGTAGTTTTATCCCTCACTACAAAACACTCCTCTTTTTGAATTGAGTAAATGACTTTTTGGAAGCAGTTTTGACCAGAGCCTGTGGGAAATTGCACAGTTTAAGTGATATTTGCTTGTTCTGTTCAGGGTGCTGCCTGAGTGCCCTTGTTCTATTAAATAGCTGAAAGTCAGAATCAAACTTGTTTACATATGCGAAGTGGCATAAAATTACAAAGAAGGTGCATATATGAGGAGTATGTCAGATGTTTCCGGGTCAT
Organism: Orthonyx spaldingii; assembly: GCA_013397795.1. Lineage (NCBI taxonomy): Eukaryota > Metazoa > Chordata > Aves > Passeriformes > Orthonychidae > Orthonyx > Orthonyx spaldingii. The sequence goes on from VZTJ01001826.1 coordinate 1,892,773, forward strand.
GTTGCACATTCCATTTACTACTCCCAGCACAGCAGTAGTGGTAGGAACTCTTCAAAATTAAACACAACATGAAGCAAATTCTATTTTGGCACTTTTTTACCTCTTACTTAGTGCACTGTAATTGCAAAGGAAAATTAAATCTCCCCTCCCTTTATAAGTCTCCCTAGCTTAATGTCTCTCAATGAAGTTGTGTGAAAATGTAAATTTGATATAGGATTTGTCATGTATGCCATCATATGCTTTGACTCTTCTTGTGTCTATCATCCCTCTCAGCTTCCTCAAGAGACTTTTGTGGATAATGCAAAATCTCTTTATATTTTCAGGTTTTCTCATTCATTAGCCAGTAATATGGACTTAAGTTTCTAAGGAGGTGGTCATACCATGAAATTATTAAATACGTTTCACATTTCTTCTAATGCAATTTTGCTGCTGGGAGCAGCAGGAAAAAAAAGAAGAGGGTTCTGTAACTCTCCAAGTCCTTACACATCATCAGCATATATGCTGCAGGTAAGTGATGGTCCATGTGCCACAGAATGAGAGTACCCATGCCAGTTTGGCATCTCCACCGGCTCCTTCCTCTGTGGAGAGGCAGCAGGTAAGGTAGATGGATGCATCCCTCCACTCTTGCTTCTGAGCCCTGCATGATGCGAAATGATTTCTAAAGCAGCATATTGATAAATAAAACATGAAATACTCCTGAAAGATGCTTGTCCAGAGCTCTCCCTTGTTGAAGTCCAGGCTGTGCTCTGAGAGCCGTTCTGACACATCTGGACGCACAGCATGTTTGCTGAAGGCAAGCAGAGCCTGCAGTGATGAGGGACAGCTGGGCCCTGCTGGCTCAGCACACTGGGGGCTGCCACCGAGGTGCTGACACTGCACCGTCACCGCAGCTCCCAGGTGATCACTCCACTGCCTGTGACATTAGAAATCAGCAGAAAGTTGGCTGAGAAGTCATTCGTGCAAACTCGGGGGATGAGAAAGCAAAAGAGAAACCGCAGCTGCCTCTCCGGAGAAGAGGCTTTTTGGTAAAGCTGCTCTGTTAAAGGAGTTTGGGCCAGTTGGTTCCATTTCTCAAATGTCGTTAGAGTGATTCGGGTCCAGGTTTATACACTCTGTCACTTGCTATTCTAGATGTCAAGAAATCTGAAAAAACACACAATTGTATCTGAATTCACATAGCTTTTATAAATCCATTGGGCTTTTTCATATTAGCTCTTACTCTTTCTAGCCATTTTTATCTTTTTTTCTGATTGCAGGGAGATCAGCAAAAGGAGGGAAAGGAACACATGAACTTCCATGTGATTTATAGCCATTGTTTATCATCTCAGTATGCAAACACCTTCAGTAGGTATTTTTCAGTGGTAGAAAGAAAAATTTGGAACACTTGAGAAACTCAGATTTTTGGTTTTGTTTTTTCCTTGCTTTATCATGGATTTCATGGTTTGGCAAGTAAAAGTTGAAATAAATGCAGAAAGGAAGAAATGTTCATAAGTATTTTTTAGGTTAATGGCATATTACATTCAGTTAGAGCACTAAAGCAATTCTAGAGGTTTTTTATTTGGTCAGAATTCTAGATACAGATTTAGGCCCTGGGACGTCACATTTGTAAATAGTTTGCCAAGCAACAGTAAATATGATTGAAAAGCATTAATGCCTGCATTAATTTCAAAAGGGTATGGATAGTTGCTCAAAATATCAACAAAATGCTGTAAAAATGAGAGGTCACATTTGATACAAACTCTTTGCTGTTATATACCTGGACCAAAATAGGCAAAGGGTGTACAAACTGAAGTTTGCCTTTAGCGTTTTTTATGTGTAACTTACATACCTTGTCTGCCAAAGCACTGCTTTAGCAACTCAAAATGAAAAGCTGCAAAGTGTGGTTCTCTTTGGAAAACATGAGGAGTTTGCCAAAGGGGGACTGTTAATGTGTGCTGCAGGCTGCAGAGAGGTGCCACAATGATGGGGGCAGGGGTGAAATCACTGTATCCACCAATCTGGCAAAATATTTTAAAGGCTTTAGCTAGATAAATCTACAGTATATAATATTGCAAAACTACAATTACAACTAATTGAGTAGTACATAGCTGAAGAAATTAAAAACTGGTGGCAGTGTGCTGTTTCTCTTGTGATTTGTTGGTAGAAGTGACATTGAACGATGAAAGTGCTGTATTAATAATTAAGTATATATCACAGTGTAAATGAGATGATTTAACCATGGTTTAACCTCCATATCTCTCAATAATTGGAAGTTATAAATAGATACTTTGAAAGAAAGCAGAAAAAACTTTTTACATTATTTTGACATTTATTTGCTTAGAAAATACTCTCATAGATACAGAATCAGAGAGTTAATTGTTCTGCTTGGAATTATTCAGTATTTATTTTAAGACAAATTTAAAATGTAACAGGTAGACATTTAAGTTATTATTACATGGATTGTAACTTAGCTTTAGTCCTCTGTCACAAGCACAGGTGACAGACTCAGAGAGGGCTGCAGGATTTAAGCAGAGAATAAAAGGTAGTTTAGAACAGAAGGGGAATGAGTTAAACTATGTTTAGTTTAAAGTTGGATATATTCAAGTTGGCAGTTTCTGATGGAACTCAGGCTACTTACAGCAGTAGCTGAAGCAATTTCTGAAGCTTTAGCAATCATCTTTGAAAACCCATGCAGGATGGGGAGGAGAGGTCCCAGTGGTCTGGAGATGCACATAATGCTGTATCCCTTTTTAGACAGGAGAAAAAAGAAGAGCTAAGGAATCCTAGGCAAGAGAGTTTCAGTAGCATCAGCAGGATACTAGACCAAACTGTTAAACAACCATCCTGAGAATAGTAAGGAGGTAAAAACATTAAATGTTGCTTTGTGATGTACAAGTATCAGGGCAAGTTCCTTGCTTTTTTCAGTAGTTAAATAGCCTGGTAGATGAGAGAAAGTCCACGTGCAGTTAGATATCTGACTTTAGTGAGGCTTTGAACAGAACTCTGCGTAGCATTCTGATTAGCAATCTAATGGGGTAAAAATAGAAGTCCACTGTAAAAGTGTTCAAAACAACACGTTCAGCATTCAGCTATCAGTGGTTTGCTGCCAGAAAGGGGAGCTGGTTCCAGTGGGGTCCAGCAAGTCCTTCCATCCCTGTGGGGACAGTTTTCATGCACAGTTTCAGGGAGCAGTGAGTATGCTTGTGAAACATCTGGATAATAACAACCTGAAACTGCTTGTAAATCCTTTGAGAGACAGATTGGAATTTAGAATGATCTAGATTCACTGAAGAAATAATCTGAGATCAATAACATATAGTTCAGTAAATGCAGAAGCAGACAAAGAATAAATCAGATGCAAAGCATTAAATGAGGAATAACTGCTTGGCAGCAATAATGCAAAGGATGAATGGGGAATTGTGAAGGGCTGCAAGCTGAGTGTGTCAACACTGTGATGCTGTTTCAGAAAAAGCAAACATTGTTCTGCAATATATTCATAGGCTTGTCAATATCAGATGTATTAATGTGACCTCCTTTGAGGCCAGAAGTAAGGCAGTTGCTTTTTGACTCTGCTCTTAGGATGAAAACACTGAACGCTTATAGTACAGCAAATACGGAAGGTTTAGAAAAAATTGCCAGATGGGGTTTGCCAAACCTAGAAAAGGGAAGAAAAGAAACATCAGCTTTCAAATAAGTGAAAAGCAGCTGAAATGGAATGAGCACCCATTGTTCCCCAGGACCACTGGCTGTAGGGTCAGAGGTATAAAGTGCTTTGTTTGCAACAAAAGTGACAGACACAGGTCAGTGCAAAATCCATCATTTTGTCTTCAATCCCCCTATCACATTTAAGCAAAGTCATGAACTGTTTGTGCTGAGGTACACATGCACATACTGTGTTTTGAAGATTTTTGAAAACAAGTCTGAAAAACACCTATGGGAGGTTTAGTTGTATTTATCTGGACACACTAGGAGAGAATGGACTGAATCATACAGAGCATTTTAGTGAAATAAAGGATGGATTTTGCTCTACAGCCTTACCTGATTCTTACTAGATCAGGTACAGTCTTGCCAGGTCATTTGTTGCCATCTAGGAAGGGATGTGAGTCCCCAGCAAAGATGGTGGTGAGCAGGGCAACACCTCAGCAACAATTACTGTGACTCGCAGCTTGCTCCTAGTGGCTTCTTGGGAAACAGGAGTGGACCTTGGCCTGGATGAATTGTCCTTCAGGCTGTCAGTCAAGCCCTGATGGCCTGGATGGTCTCTTGACGTCTCTTACAGTCTCTAATTCTGTGTTTCTCTGGTTATTTAAATGTTATTTTCTGTGGTCAGACTTACAGGCTAAAAGAGCAAGTTCTATTTAGATTTCATGGTTCATTAACTAAAAAACCCGTTCTGGTCTGTTGGTTTACTGTGGGTGATAAACATGTAGCTAGTCAGTACTTGATAGGGAAAAAGAATATTTTTGCAGTGTTCAGGTTAAATAATTCTTCATTTCTGTGTATTTCCCTAAGACAGAAACTTAGAGAAGTTTAGAATACCATCAAAATTATGTTTAAATATTGCTACAGTTGATGAGATAAAAGTATGTGAAATATGAACCTGTATGATAAGGTAATTAAATCTCTTGCATGCACCTTTTCCATATTCTTGAAAAAACCCAAATGTTGCATCTTAAGGCAAAATGTGACTGTAGCAAATAATTTTTAATGGTTGACTTACATCAATGTCTAAAATTAGTGTTTTGCTAAAAACAACGGGCTGTTCCATACACAGAGGTGTCACTTAGGAGCTGGACTCTAACATCCATGTGACTGTCCAGTTTCTCTCGTGCTGGTTTGCTGCTAGAAGGAGCAGTACCCAGCTGGTGTGTCCTGGTGAGGGTCCCCCTGCATCAAAACACTTCTGTGATTTCGACTGCCTGAGAGTCTTTACTGCGACCTGCTGTAGGCACCGTGAGTTCTGCAGTAAGCTTTTAGTAACAGCTAAATGCATTTTGCTTCCTCAGGACCAATTTGCCTGGGTTAGCTGCATTCCTGCACGTTCCGAATCCAGGCAGATGTATAGATAAGATGTGTAGGGCAAGCTTGTATATGATGACTGGTTTTTTTTGGTATACTGGACTGAAATATGTGAGTTGAACTCCCTCATGTGAAGGATGTGAGTAATATGAATTCTCTGTCTAGTTACATTACAAAAATATTCCTTGTAGCAGCTCGCAGGCTGTTAAAGCACAGAGTAGAAATCTTCTCTTAAAAGTGACATTAAATCATTTTTTATCAGCTACTGTTTTAATTTAGCAGTAAACAAGGTGATAGAATGATTGCCCTCAGACTTCCAGCCCAGAATATTTTGAAGAGAGGGAGAACATCAGTAGAGGTCACAGACTGAGAAGCTGGGTGATGCTCTTAGTGAACGGCTGCATTAGAGTACACGGAAAAACTGCATCTCTCTGGGATAGTGTGCTTCCCTCAGACATGGACGACATAAAGTAAAAGGGCTTTTAGTTTAGTGCAGGCAGAGCAATTAAGATTCCCCTAGGGGGAGGTATATAATTATTTTGGAAAATAAGAAGCATCATCAAGAAATTTCTTACACCTCGGCTCATTTTCTGAGTGTTGAGAGAATTTTCCAGGTTTTGGTGTGTATTCTTTAATACTGGGTGTTTCTGGTTCCTATCTTGAGTCTTTTAAAGGGCCAAAAATCCTACAGAAATGGAGAAGGTGTCTTACAAGATAGTATTAAAAGCATGGATAATAGTAGCAAAGAAGCTACATAGCTGGTAGAATATAATAATAGAAATAGCTTTATGCATGTTGGGGTGTGGGTAAGCTCCTTGCCTTTCACTGACATCAAGATTTGATTCAAAGCTCAGTTCCAGCGGTGGGAGAAATTTGTTGTTAGTGAATTGTTGAAATGTTTATTTTGTTACTGATAAAAAAAAGGTCGAGATAAGCAAAAACACCTCCTGGAAAAAGGTGGAATATAAAAACATAGAGGTTCAGCAGACTTCCTCTCTCAAATGATGTAGTTGAAGTGCTGGTGTAGAAGGTAGTTGCCTGATATGTAGCTGTTCCTGGAATATTACATATTTCTCAGTTTAAATAGTAAGGGTGAAATGGTGCCTCAAGGATAGAGTCTTGGAAACTGCAGTACACAAGGTCCCCAAGCTGCAATTCCTCCTCATCCTCAGGCCAGCGGGAGTTGTGAGGCCATGCCAGATGTCCAGCTCGCTGGCGAGGGCAGTTCTTTGCACCCCTCCTGGCACTGCCCGCCCGTGCCGTGGCTGCCGCTGCAGAGCTGGGCGGGGAGAGCCGCGCTGGAGCCGCAGCGTGGCAGGGTCTGCGTGGCCGCGCTCCTTGTCCGTGTGTCCGGCCGGGCTGGGTCAGGAGAGCTGGGCTGGGTCTGCAGCGTGGCACATCAGTGCTGTGCCATGGCCTCGCTTCCTGTCCGTGTGTCCTGCCAGGCTGGATCCACAGCGTGGCACATCAGTGCTGTGCCGTGGCCTCGCTTCATGTCCGTGTGTCCTGCCACGCCTCCTGTCCGTGTGTCCTGCCAGGCTGGATCCACAGCGTGGCACATCAGTGCTGTGCCGTGGCCTCGCTTCCTGTCCGTGTGTCCTGCCAGGCTGGATCCACAGCGTGGCACATCAGGCTGTGCCGTGGCCTCGCTTCATGTCCGTGTGTCCTGCCGTGCTTCCAGCAGCCCCGGGCCTGGCCCTGCTCTGACGCCCGGTGGCGTTTGAAGCACGGGCTCTGCGGTGCGTTCCTGTGCCGGAGACCAGGGCAGATCGCTGCGATCTCCTGAGCACATCCTATGCAGCTGACTCACGGAAACCAGAACCACATTCGGGATCGCTCCAGAGAGCAGATTAGCAGTCTGTGTTACCGTGTGGAGCCACACGCGGAGCTGCCTCAGCAGCTGAGGAAGCGACTGTTTCCTGGGCTGGAGTCTCTTGATCCTCATGCTTGTGTAATGCTGTTCCACCGCCAGTGAACGCAGCAGTCCTTCTGAACGGTAAACGAGCACCGACGTCCTAGAGGAGGAAAAGTACATATATTCATGATTTCCCACTGCATTTGCCGAGGCAGAAAGCAGTTGGCATTAATAACACGCAAACTTCAAAAGAGACGGAAAAGGTATGTGCCATTAATAAAATCTGCATAGCTGCTTCTGTTGATTGCACTGAGAAATCACAGAGAGAACTAATGTAAGTAGCAAGATATTCATGTGGTAAGGATTTACTGAAATAAATCTGCCTAATTCTATGTCACTTCACCTGGGCAGCTGTGCCTGATTACTTTGTCCCATATGACGCTTTCCTTCATGCCTTTGTACTTGTGACACTGCAGCTCAGCCCATCTTTGCCTATGTTAGCAGCAAAATTTGAATCTGTCCTTTTACAAAAAATCAATTAAGCCAGCTCCTGTTCTCTGCAGTGGTTGTGTGACTTGAGATATTGCATTATGTGCTAGACAAGAATGGCTGTGAGAGGGTTCAGTGTGCTTAGGTGACTCCGAGGAACTCACAGGAAGGATCTATTGGCCAAGCTGGGAAAGAATGTGACTGGTTAGAAATCAGGAAGGTTATATTCTGTAGAAGACATTTGAAAGATGACACAGCCCAATGCCTGGAATGCTGAAATAGAAAAAAAATCAAGTAGGCACCTTTCTAGTGACCACAAACAAGCCCACAGCTGTCAGAAGCACACTGTGTATTCCCCCACTGCTTCCCCATGGTGACAGATGTCCTACTTTTGCAATGCAACACTCTGGTCATGCTAACTTATGAATTATACAAGGAAAAAACCACAAAAATCAGTTCACCCATCACTGAAAAGAAGCTACCTCTAGGCTGCAACATTGTCACTGTTTAATGGTGCGGGACGACTGTATAGAGCACTTATGACTTCAGGAAAATATTAAGCATAAGATAGCTATTCATTTTTAAAAATGAATAATACTCTAACACTGCATGCATGGAAACCCAGACGTGTATGCACTGCTTTTTCATGGCCATGCATTTCCAAGATGCTTTTTCCTTTATCTGATTGAAAGCAGAACCTTACTGCCCTATCCAATGTTGACCTGAGGGAAAAACTGACTAACTGGATCATAACCATGAGCATTTCTAGTAACACCTGCACCTTCTCCCTGCTGACCTTTTATACAAATACATAGTGAAGCTGAGCCTAGGTAGTTTAAAGGAAACTTCTTCTCAACAACTCTGATAGCAAAAATATATTTGCTTTGATTTATGAAAATTTAAAATGTTTTGGGCATAGGGGATCAAACTTTGTGCGTACTTAGTAGCTTTTTTTGCATTATTTATGTCTTCAACTGCAAACAATAGCAGCAGTATTTATACTTGGGAAATAAATTGTGCAGTTCAACATGGCCTGAGCTAGTTGTCTGTAGAATAAACTTTCCTCACTCTGAAAGATGTAAAAGTACAACAACAAAAGATGTTCTGAGAAAATATTTGGATGGAGAAAAGTACATAGGAGTGGCAGACCAATCCTGGAAAATAGTGCAGTACTATTTGCTAGTGATACACAAAAAAATTGGCAAACTTTCAGGTATTGGGGCTTGAACTTGGGTGGGAATGATATTTTAATGTAACTGCCTTTTCCACTTACATAAGAAGCAGCAAATGCTCAAAAGTTATGAAAGGAGAAGATGGATCTAACCCTCCCAGTCCACCAAACACAGTGAAAAGCATTAGACTTCTTTTTCTCATTTTCATTTGGGATAACAAATATCAGTTCATATGTTTGGAAGTAATTAGTCCATCCATTATTTTTGTGAGTCATGCACAAACATTTTTATTAATTTAAGTATCCCAGTGCAGACGAAGCTGAAAATTTAGATGGGCTCTTTCCTGTTCTTCTCCTTTCCTCTCCCTCTCCTTCTTTTCATGGCATAGTCCCACATTTACATCACCACATCCCACTCAGTTCCACAGACATATGTCACATTTTGGACAATGAAAATCTGGTGGCTGTGGTGCCTTTGCCATAGGTGAACATTTTTGGAAATGCTCAGTTGCTGCGCTTGCTTTTCATTTTCTGTGTAAGTACTGTGAAGTTACTGATCTACCCTTTCTGCCATATTCTCCTGAGGTTAAATGCCATACATGGTTTCCTGCAATCCTGGTAGTAATTTCTTTGCACAGGGCCTGGTGGGAGAAGAAACAGTTTGCAGATGACATTTACAGAACGAGATGATGGCATATGTTTAGGGCTAAATGGAGCTGTCAGACACTAATTGATTCACATGTCAACCTCTTGCTCTTCATGCAAGGTGGATAGGGAGCATTATAGCTTGCAATTTGTCTAGGGCAGGAGTTGTTTCCAGTGTTTGGATATTCTTGTTAATTGTTTTTCTACATTCTATGATCTGCAATAGACTAAGAGACCAAAAAATACTTGTTTTTAGAGGTTTCTGTTTTGATGTGCATTTGAAGATTATAGAATTATATAATGGTTTGGGTTGGAAGGGACTTTGAAGATCATTCTAGTTCCAACCCCCCTGCCATGAGGCAGGGACACCTTTCACTAGACCAGGTTGTTCAAAGTCCCAGCCAGCCTGGCCTTGAACACCTCAGGGGTGAGGCATCCACAGCTTTTCTGGGCAAACTGTGCCAGTTCCCAACCACCCTCTCAGTAAAGAATTTCTTCTCAATATCTAATCTAAACCTACTTTCTTCCAGTTTGAAGCCATTCCCACTTGTCCCGTCACTCCGTGCTCTTGTAAAATGTCTTTTTCCCACTTTCTTGTTGGCTCCCTGCAGGTACTGAAAGGCTGCAAATAGGTCACCCTGAAGCCTTCTCTTTTCCAGGCTGAACAATCCTGATTCTCCCTGCTTTTTCCCATGGGAGAGGTGCTCCCTCCCTCTAGTCATCTCGGTGGCCTCCTCTGGATTCTCGCCCTACTGAATGATACCCTTCCTGTGCTGGAGGCCAGAGCAGAGGGGCAGAATCCCCTCCCTCCCCTGCTGCCCATGGTGGTTTGGATGCAGCCCAGGACACATTTGCTTTTCGGGGCTGCAAGCGCACATGGCCGGGTCGTGTCCAGCCTCACCCACCAGGACCCCCGAGTCCCTCTCGTTCGGGCTGCCCTTGATGTGTTCAGCCCCAGCCTGTGCTGGTACTGGGGATTGCCTGGACACAGGTGCAGCACCAGCACTTGGTGTTGTTAAACCACAGCAGAGTCCCATGGTCCCACTTCTTCAGCTTGTCCAGGTCCCTCTGGATAGCCCAGTCCCTCATGTTTCTCAACTGCACCACTCAGCTTGGTGTCATCTGCAAACTTGCTTAGGGTGCACTCCATCCCTTTGTCTCTGTCATTAATGAGGATATTAAATAAAACCGGTCCAAATACAGACCCCTGAGGGACCCCATTTGTCACTGATCCCGGTTGGGACTCTGAGCCATGACCACTAAGATGAATAGCAGTGGAAATCTGGGTTGTTGCTTCTATCAAAGTAAACATGTATATAATGCAGTGGAATATATAACTGTAAGTGCTGGCATTGCAAACTGTCTTTTGGAATTTCTCATAAAGGTTTGATTAGGACAGCCAGAGTTGAGATTCTTTCTGGATAGATGCTGTGCTTGAATGACTTTAGAGGAGAAAACAACCCCTGTCTTGAAATGTTCTAAAAGTATGAACAGGAAATGCATACTTTTCACTCTTAATTCCTTCAATGAGCTTAATGTAAAAATAACCTGCCATTGCTGTAAGGTTAATGGTGCAGGCAATTTTCACTGGATTTGGGCTAACTTTTACAATTCCCTTTCATTCTCTTCTCCCAGGCCATGTGGTGTTTCCCATAGCAGAGTGGACTCAGACTCTGGAGAAATGCAGAGCTGTGTGAATGCACATGTGCATGTGAAAGCAGGAATGTTTCCTTTCCAAGTAATTGAAATGCATGAGAGAATAAATATGCATTTTCTTAGTATATAGTTGCATCTGCCGTAGCAAGTCGATCCTTAGCACCTAAATAACAAACATGGTTTAGGAAAAAGAGAAGCATAACTGTCCTAGGATCCTGAGCCCCTGTCTTTGTTCAAAACCTTACTGATACTCCCTCAAAGCTTCCTCCAGAGTGCTCCCAACTTCTTTGACTATTGCTGCAGTGCCACAGAGTAACTGAGAAATGACCAAGAAGCTGTCACTTCAAGCCACCTTCAGAAAGGCTTTGAATCCAGCCTCTTGTATATATTACAGCCAGCAAATTAAAAAAAAAAAAAAAATTAGATTCCAGTTTATTACCAATTACATGTTTACAAAATGCTTTCTTAGTGCTTTGGCATGTATGGCATTAAGAAAGATGAGCCACTGGACTTTTTCTTTCCTGAGAATTTCATTATGCAGATTTCTCCTGCTATAGGATTACAAGTTGGCAGAATAATGCCTGGCAGGAATTGATAAAGCATTGCAACATGAATCCCTGCAGGGCACATTGGGGCAAGTTTGTTATAGGAACAGTCTTCCTCTGTTTACATGAACAAAAGCTGGGTTTGACAGTTTCACTGATCAGCAGCTTTGGGAGTGTGTGAACTCACTGTTGTTCTGTGCAGCTTTTTCTACAGTTTTCTCTACAGTAGCAACAATCTCTTTTCAAACTGGCCTCTGTCAGAGTGTTGTCAGCCTGGGCTGGGCCAGGTAATCCTTGGGGTCCCCTTCCAGCCTGGTATTCTGTGATTGTCACTGCTTTGCAGTACTCTCCAATGGAGAGCTTTTGGAGAGGGTATCACTGATCACAATCAGACTTAGTTTGCCTTGTACATTGATTTATAAATGACAGCAAGTGAAGAACGTGAATATTGGGGAGAAAGCATGTGGTGATTTTAGCTTAGATTTTCTCTGAGATTTACTTCCATAATTATTAGCTAACAATTCATTTAAAATGAAGTTGTGCTCTGACTGAAAGCAGGTTGCATCCATGTTAGAGCTGATACAGATACAATTCCATTGGGAACTTGTGTTAGGGCTAAATTGCAGCCACGCTGTTACCATCATCCTTGCGTAGGGGAAGTCATCTGTTAAAACCTTAATAGCTTCTCAAAATTCAGTCAGACTGATGCATCTGAACATGCTATTTCATTTTGAAAGAATGCATTTTATTTTCCAGAGATTTTGGCCAGGGTTTCAGCAGAGACACGGTGTAGCACCTCTATTTAAAAGTGATGTTGCACTTGCTGTGATTCATGGGAGTCACATGCAAACAAGAGAAGAGTCATTCATTCACTTTTAGATGGTTCTTTCCTTCTGCTGAGCCCACCAGAAAAGTCCTGTTCTGTAGCAGTGCTCCGTGACTTCAAAAACATCTGACAGATTCTTTAAACATTCTTTAAACTTAAAAATACCTTTTCATTGCGTATTTCCTGTTAGTGATTTTGTAGTCGTGCTGTACCACTGGACCTAAAGAAATATAATAACAGTTCTTGGTGATTTTTCTTCCTTTTTCCTTTTTCCCTTTTCTGTTTCTTTTTTATTTCTTGCTTCTCGGTATAGGGTGTGACCATACAAAAAATTATCCTCTCAGAGAAAAAATTGAATTCCATCACAACAAAAAATTGTAAGGCTGCTGTAGCTATCCCTGATTGTTATGCTAAAAATAATAATTTTCCTAACCATATGCTGGGAAAATTTGCATCAAAATTAATGAGAGTGCCACAGCTTTTTCCATGGTAGTATGGTTAACCTTAAAGTCCAAATTAAAAAGGACTTTAATCTATCATTCAACTGCTTGTTATTTGCTTTTCCTGCTACACCCACTTCCGACACTTGGAATTATGATTAAACAAAGAAGTAGCAGAATCAGTTGCAGCCAGAGATTCTTGTGTGCCCCTTCTTTTGCCTTGACTTCCTCTGATTTGTTGCTGACGCTCTCTGTGAGAACAATTGTTATGGAAGTGACTTCAGGTTACCACGGCTTTGAAAAATTGCTGCTGCTTCTAAAAATCTTGGTTGCAAGAGCAATATATGTGAAGTAAGTCCAGTTTCTGTTTTGCAAGTGCTGTGGTTTTGAACAGCTTGACTGTGCTGAGAAGGAGAAGGAGATGCAGCCAGGCAATTGCCAGTTCAGTTTGCAACACCGAGTTCAAAAGCTTCATCTCCCAAAGATGAGTGGCCAGTGGTTCCAAGTCAATGTTTACACTATTTCTTTCATGTGTTTTATACACTCATCTACAACACACAGAGCATCTTTCATAATAAAGCTGTAAATTCAGCTCTACAACAAGTCTTTGTGGAAGAGTTTTACTCCTTCCCTAGTACCTGTTGTAAAGCTAGTTTGACCAGGTGGTACAGTCATAAGTGACATTGTAATTTCCAGGTGACTTCCACAGGGCTGTGAAGTACACGTTGGATGGCTTTTCCATCCATCTACTCCAGTCTCAGTTCACTCCCCGGGCTGCAGAACTGCACAGACACCAAGGAGGTGACAAGAGTGCTGTTCATCAAGTGTTGTCCTGCCGCTGGACCTACAGGCACAATCCAACACAAAGTGTTTATCAGACTCAGAAGCAATTTCTTACAAAGGACAGGAGATTGCAAACATCAGGAGAGCTTCTCAAAATACAGAAATACACTTTATAAAATGGTAGATGGTGCAAACAGCAGACATTATTATAAAAGAGCAGTCCCTAGACAAAGTTTCCATTAACAAATACTAATTATGATGGTTCACTTCATTGTGTGAAAAATATCTTTGGTCTTTGTTGAAAAGCCATTGAAGTATAGTGTCATAGCATTGTCACTGATTTAACTTCTGAGGACCAGATGGCCAGAAGGCTAAAAACCTGCTGCTTGTGAGACTGATATGCATTTGCTACATTATCAGGTGAGCAAGCACTTCGGTATGGAATTAGCCTTTTTGTGTACAGAAACAGATGTATTTGCAAATGCCAGTTTAGGAAGCTGTTTTGAAAATGAGATTGAAAGGCAAAGAGGAAATCATACCCCTTTATGAACAGTCTGCTTTGACAGTTTCATATCTCTAAAGCCTTTCTTCTTTTCTGCTGAGCTAATTGGGATTTCATATAACCTAGTGTCATCATTTACCTTATAGGATGTTCATTCCCTTTAGAGAATTATGCTATTGAAGCATGTTCTAATCGGCTGGTATTAGTCCTATTGTGTCGAGTATTAGCGGCAGAATGTTGTGGGGTTTGGGGCGTGTGAAAAGGAGTCAGACTTTAAATGCCACACCAGACCAAGAGCTATTCTTCTGGTACACACAGCCAGGGATTTATCAGCACTGCTGTTTTTTCAGATTGTGCATATGACTCTTTTATACTTAACAATAAATAGAAAAGACACACAAGCACTGGTGTAACTTTAGTATGTTTTCACTACGTATTAAAATTATCTGGCATTTGCTCAGGGACTTCAAATTCCTCATTATATGTGCAAAGAAAACGAATGGTTTCATAAGTCACACAAAGTATAGAATTCAGCTCAAAATCTGGTTTTAATGTATTTATTCAATTTTAAATCATATAAGTTCTGACAAGTCTATGAACAATACTGTGGGGACATAGTTTTAAAAAAGTTCTAATAATATTCTTTATGATTTTTAAAAAAAGATAATGTATGCCTCATTTTGCACTGCTTAGATGCAGATAAAAGAGTTTATATGTGCAGGTTACTGTGGACCTGGTTAAAACTGCATTAGATAGATCTTCATATTACTTTCAAAACCTATCCATTTGGGCTGAAATATTCCATTCATTTTGTTGCCTAAAATTCATATTTTGAAAAGGCTAAGCAAGACTATGAAGATTTGTTCACTTATTTGGAATCTGACTTCCGAGTGTTTGCAGCAGAGTTGTTTTCTTTATTTTGCTGAGCTCATTATTGTGCACCTAGGAAAGGATGTCCTTTATGCACATGTACCCTAATTAACTCTGCAATGAGCTGGCTGGCCAGCCAAGGTCAAGGTTAAGATGGGGAGCTTTTACAACTGTGCAAGATCATTCATCCAGACTTCAGAGCAAGCAGAATAGAGAATCCTTTCCTGCAGCTTGGCTGTAATTGTAACACATGCTGTTAAATTAATTTCTCTACAGTATTTATACAGTAAACTACAGCAATGAAATCCCCAGTAATGTAGCAGAATTGAAGGAAAGATTCTAATTCTAAATATCTGTGAGAGACAGTAGGATTTTGACGATGCTGTTATTTAGACAGGTGTCTAAATTAGATTACTGTGCAGAACTCCACAGATATGGAATGATACCGTGGTTTCTCCTCAGGATGAGGAACAACTTAAGGAAAGGACGCGAGGCAAAGGATGGTACAGAAGGGGCAGCACAGGGAAACAAGGAGACAGTGTTGGGCAGTCTGAGGGGAATGCTCTCAACACACTTTTTGCCTAATGCCTGCCAAGGTTTTGTAGACAAAGAAGTTAAGAAGAGTTGTATTGCAGGGTGCTCTTTTCAAGAATGAATGAGGCACAAAAATGCTGACATGAAAACGTAACAAACCTTAATAGAGGCTTCCATTTTAGCCAAATCAGGGGTGAAAGCTGCTATTTCGGTGTTTATAGAGATCTGATAGATAGATAGATTGAGGAAGCTTTCATGTAAGTGAAGGATGTGGAAATAAAGGGAAACTTTTTACTATTCCTTTACTGAGAGTGAATTGGATATATTTTATATAGTGCTATGACACTCTCTAGTTGTCAGTCGTCTATACTTGCTACACATGTATGTTTAAATGCATAGGAAAAATAAAAATTATGTTTTATGGTTTTTGAAAAATGCTTTATAATACTTTCAATTGAACAGGAAAACCCCTGAATAACAACAACAACAACAAAAGGTATTGGTTCAGGGTTCAGTTAAACCTGACATTTATAAAGCACTCTCACTTTACAAAGACTACTTTGAGTAGCTTATAATAGCAGAGTTACTCAGATCATAGCATAGATGAAAGAAGTTATTCCACTGGGAGTCTTAAATTTAAACTAGTCATGTCTGGTTTGGCTTTTGAAATATGACAAGAAAATCAATGATTGCTGCTGTTAAAAGTCTGAGGGAGCCTTTGGCTTACTGACAGTCTAGATTAACAATTTTGAAGTTTATTCATACCAAGGGACTATTAAGATGAGCAGTAGCTTTAAATTAAGTACCATATTTCCCTCAGTTTATCCTGAAGGAGAGAAGTAATTAAGCTTGTTTATCTGAGAGGAATGAAAGATCAAATTAGAGGGAATGCCCCTAAACTGACCCTGTGATTAAGCTGATTTACCAGAGACTTCATCTTTTTTAGCATTTTAGCTCCCATTCTTTTAACCATGTTCCCTCTTGGTGTTCAAACTGAAAAATGCCAAACCGTGAACTGAAGTTGTGTATTTCCCTGTTAGCAAAGTCAATGATCCCATGCTTCAGAAATCATACATCCTCTTTTGCTTCTCTAAAGTTAGATACAGTATTGTAGCAAAGATTTTGGACTGGGTTATACAGAATAAAGGTAGCAGTCTTTTTTTTTTTGTTAGTAGAGTGATACTCCTGTGACTCTTCAGTTTCACCACATTCTTATTCTTTTCCTGCTTACTCCAGGGGAAAATAACCCTTTGCTTTGATGCCCAATTTCATGAAGCTGCAAAACCCAAGGATTTTTAAGACTTTAATGAATTAATTCCCAAACAATAGGTTGTCAATATTGTTGTCTTTTTAGCACATTGCTGCCTTTTACCTTGCCACAGGTGGCATTGAATTGAAGAATTTGGAGTGCACCATGTGTAGGCCTCAGAATCTCCATCCGTTCACAGCACTATGATTTAGGGGCAACTCTGCTGCAGCTAGGGCTGATGATCAGCAATGAGAAGGAAAGCAGAAGAAATTATAAGACATTGAAAGTCATTAATAGTGAAAAAAAACTTGTAATTTTTTTTTTTTTTTTTAAGAGAGGGTTTCTGATTTCTCTGCTGGCTATTTTTATACCCGTTGTTAAGTTTACTAAGGAACTAATTTCATTGATCTTTAAGAATAAAATTCACAAAGCCACTTAAACTGCTATGATAGCTTTTCCACATTTCCCTGATGAATACTTCACACTTTCATTAGATTTCTTATCCTTCTATTTCTAGTTAGGGCATGCAACTCCTTCCATATTTAAAGACCATTCAGCAGCATAGCTTCAAGCCAAGCAGTAGCCCTGTTTAAGATGAAATAGCTTTGTTGAAAACTCTCTCTTTACTATATGGTATCAGGGCTCTAGATGAAGATCATTTTCATGTGAAGAAGTAGAACCTTAGTGAAAGCATTAAGAGTAAATAACACACTTTTAAAATTTATTTATTGTCTTCTTCTGTGCCACTTGTCCAAATGGTTTCATATCTCTATTTTTTTTTCTTTCCTATTTAGATGGTCACTGTTGAAGGCCAGCTTGATGCTGGTTGTTCTGGTTAAGTTAAGCACACCTCAATTAAAGTATATTTCCATGTTCTGATGTTATTATACAGTCACATCTCACCCATCACAGTTTTCTTATATTACTGATGAGTTAATCAGTCAAAAAAACTTAAGCAGGTTTCTTTGTAGCATCAAAAAAGAATTTAAGGATTTGTAGCTTCATACAACTTCTTTGTAAATTTTTGTATTCTTTCATATTGCACTGTGGAGCTGCTGGAAGTCAAGAGTATGAAGATCAGGATTAACACTGTACATGGACCTGTGTAACATTGCTCTGAGCCTGCTCACATAACACCTGCAGTGACTCCTCAGGCTTTTTTGCAAGTATATCCAGGCATATGGAGCTATTTTAGTGTCTGCATGGGAAGTGCTAATAATCAGTGAGGATTCAGTTCAACCCCATGGAATTAAGAAAGTGCTTGATTACTAAAGAGAGAGTTCCAGCTTATGTCAACTTATTTTATGCAGTGTGACTGCGAGTCTCACACATTTCTCTTTGGTTAAATCATGACACTTGGAATTAAACTGTCCTAGAGGAAGGGAACATTTTCGGCATATAAGGAACCGTTGTCTTAGTGTGTTTCAGACTCTTCCATTTAATTGGCTTTTCAGTTTCTTTAGAGGGGTTGACATTGACTTTATTAAATATATTTTCACTAACACTGTAATTTCACATCTTACTGTTTTTCGAGTGCTTGTAAAATACAAACTGTTGTATCAATGTAAAATTATTACTAAGGACAATGAAATCAGCATTATATGATGATTAATATCTAGTGCAGAAATGCTGTTTTGTTATCAGTAGAGCATAAAAGCGAAAATAATGTGGAACTGAAGAGAGCTGAAGCACTCTGGTCCTCCTCAGAAGACAGATTTTGCAGGCAGTGCTGTAGTTAGTTTTTGAAGCTTATATAATCCCACATGAAACTGTCACTCACCAGCAGTCCCTGGAGAACTTCTCCCAGGCCAGCCTTTGAAACCGTGTTAACAGCCTGCACCTTTCACGGAAGTTTCTGAGGTTCCTAGTAAAAAGTAATGCTGACTTCCTTCAATACTGGTATTAAAAATTTATTTAGCCTAGAGATACTAAGTGGAAGTTGATGCTCAAAAAGAGGTATGGCTTGACATCAGACAGATTTAGTGCAAGGTGACAGTAACTTAGTATCTGTACAGGAAGATATTTTAACTGGCTATTTTGAATTTAACTTCTGGAATCTTGGATCAGGTCCTCTGAACATTTGTCACATTCAGTAATCAACGCCAAAAGTCACAGGTTTGCCTTTAGCATAATTACATGCAAAAATTGACTGTCCTTAGAATGAGACGTTTACTATGCACAGACAGCCTTGGAAAGAGCAGACTTTGGGAAAGAGAAGATAAAATCAGCTGTTAAGAAGTGCTGAGAAATTGTTTCATGCATGTTTGATATCAGCAGACCACAGTTTCCCTTGGCAGGTAGGGGAGTAAACAGAGATAAACAACTCTTGGATGGGTTAAGGATGTGTCTTAAGAAGTGTTTGCAAACAAATTCTCTTTATCTGAAAGCTTTCTAATTTGTTGCAGAAAGTGGCTGGGTGGGAAAATTAACTGTTTCTTAAACAGGCATTTATTTTGGTGATGTTTCCTATTTATTTTTTTAGCAGGAAAAGCAGCTAAAGCACCGTCCTAGAAAGCAGAGAGCTTAATTGTTATATTTGTGAGCCTATTATGTGTTCTGTCTTGATGCTGCATAGTCACTAAGACACAGTTATATTATGACCACAGAAAAATTTTTATTCACAAACTGAATAGAGAGCGTGAAGAACAGGGAAATCAAGAGAAAATGAAAGTAAAAACTACAAACTGGATGCTTACTTGTGCATCAGTAGTGAAGGAGAGTCATACATGGTGCTGGAACCTGTATTGCATCCTGTGGCTGCTGCTTTCCCTATTAGTTAAGCCACGGTGCAGTGGCATGGAGCCAAATATGTCATTTTTTCATCACCTCACTGTTTCTCAATCAGTAGGGAATCCCCAGTTTACTTACTCTGAAAGATCTCACCTTCCTTTCCAATTAATGCCAAAGGGGTGGAGTTGGAACTGAACAGATCATGATGTTCTTTAACGTTGTATATCCTCAGGGCTTTCAGAGTATACGTACAGGTTAACGGATTTAATGTTCCTGAGAATTTTACCCGGAATGAATGTTTCATTTTGTGGCAATAATTACATAATGGTAAAAAATCCATCATTTAAACTTCTAAGATGTCAACTCTGTGACTTTCATACAAATTCAGAAGTTTGTTATGCGATGTACAAAGACAGTTTTGTTTTAGACACAGTATGTCCTCTTAGCTGGCGAGGATGGTCTGCCAAGAAATGAAATAAAGAGAAAGATGCATGTGGTGCTGAGGAGGTGAGTAGGAGTCCTATAAAACGTTTGACTTAGTTATACTTATGATTTTTTAACACAATCAAAAATAACTCTTCACTTTCTGGGTGAGGCAAGAACAGAGTGTGTGTTTCATTACTGCAAACTCAGATTCTGTGGTAAGCTAAGATTTATGCACATCAAAACATACAAAGATGTCTGTCCTGGTGTTCCTTAAAGCCAGCCAAAAAAGTGTTTTCCATGGAAGTCAGGGTGTGGCGTTTGGGCAGAATTTCAAGGGTCAGATCCATCCCACCTCCATTTGCAGAAATGCCTTGGTTTTCTCAAGTCTGCCCAGATCCACACAGCACCACACTGCTCTGAGCAGCTGTGTCTCTGTTGGAGATGAGATGCACAAGGTCCTAATTAGAACCCAAATCCTTCTAGCAGTGACTTGCATGATCCCTGCGAGTTTGAGTCCACAATTTAATGATAGTTTAGCTAAATGTTTGCATACAGTTCAAAACTTGGTTTACTGTGCAGCATGAAAACATTGCTTTGGAAAGTGCATGTCCTTTAGTTAGAGAGTGTGGTCTGCCAGGAATTGGCATGGCAAAGCAGGGAAAACTTCTTTGCCTCAGTCTGTACTGCTAAGGCCACTCCTCAGGAATCACAGACCCTGGAGACAAGAGAGAAAGTCTGGAGAAAGGGAAACTTAACCTTGATGGAGGAAGAATGGGTTAGAGATCATTTAGACAACCCTGACACCCACAAATCCATGGGCTCCAATGGGATGTACTAGTGAGTTCTCAGGGAGTTGGGAAATGTTATTGCTGTGTCATTCTACATCTTCTTTGTCACGGAGAGCAGGAGAGCCTGAGAAATGGAGGAAAGTGAATGTCATTCAATAAGGGCAAGAAGGAGGACCTAGAACACTATAGCCAGTCAGCCTCACCTCTCTCCCTGGAAAGGTGTTAACAACAAATCCTGGATGTCATTTCTAAGCTAGTAGAGGTAGAAAGGATTATCAGGAGTATTCCGTATACATTCACCAAGGGGAAATCATGTTTGCTTAATCTGATAGCTTTCTACAATGGCATGACTGGCTGGGTAGATGAGGAGAGAGCAGTGGGTGTTTTCCACCTTGACTTCAGCAGGGCATCTGAAACTCTCTCCCATAACATACTCATAGCTCAGGAAGTGTGGGCTAGATGAGTGGGCAGTGAGAGGGGTATTGGGAAGCAGCTGAATGGCAGAGCACAGGGGTGGTGATCAGTGGGACGGGGTCTGGCTGGAGGCCTGTAGCCAGCAGAGTTCCCAGGGGTCAGTGCCAATGGGATGCTGGGGTGCATCAGGAGGGGCATTGCCAGCGGGTCGGGGAGGTGATCCTGCCCCTCTCAGCCCTGGTGAGGCCAGTCTGCAGGGCTGTGTCCAGTTCTGGGCTGCTCAGGACAGACAGATGTGGAGCACCTGGAGCGGGTCCAGCGGAGGGCACAAAGGTGATGAAGGGACTGGAGCATCTCTCTGATGAGGAAAGGCTGAGGGAGCTGGGCCTGTTCAGCCTTGAGAAGAGAGAACTGAGAGGGGACCTCATCCATGCATGCAAATGTCTGAAGGGAAAGAGTCACAAGATAGGGCAGACTCCTTTCAGTGGTACCCAGCAAGAGGACAAGAGGCAACGGGCACAAATGTAACACAAGGTCCTATTCCTATCTGAATAGGAGGGAAAAATCCTTTACTTTGAGGATTGCTGAGCACTGAACAGGCTGCCCAGAGAGGTTGTGGAGTCACCTTCTCTGGAGATACTCAAAACCCACCTGGAATTGATTCTGTGCAACCTGCTCTAGTTGAACCTGCTTTCGGATGATCTCCAGAGGTCCCTTCCAATCCCAGCCATTCTGTAACTGATTCTCTGATTCTCTGGTAAAGTTTACTGGGGAAATTGCAAAGTGGTGATATGACATTACCTCCTGTCAAAACCTGTGTAATATGCTGTGTCACTGTCAAGTCACAGTCAAGACTTTGAGCTAATTTATAAACAGCTTTCTTCTAAATCTACGTGGCAGACTAGAACCAGAGGGAAATGAACATTTTCCAGAGGAAGTTCCATGCATGTATCTATAGAGATTTTCAAAAGATCACTTTAGTGAGTAAATTTTTAGAACTGTGTTAGAATAAAAGTTGCACTGATGGAAGCTTTTTGATGACAATAAAAGTTAAAATCTGATTAGTGGATGGATTCTTTAATTTGCCTGAATGTAATTTACTTCACTGCTGTAGACATCTTGGGTTAAGGCCAAGCTGCAAATGGAATTGGTGTTGATAAGTCTCATTACCATCAGTAGCATCATCTCCAGTTGGAGACTGGTAGTTACAGCACTAATATAAACAGTAAAACTGATCACACCACAACTCTGGATCCTGTCCTGCTCTTCCTGGATTCTAGGGCAACACTCCCCTTGGCATCAGTAGCAGCAGGAAGAGGTCCAACTGAATTATTTGACAAGAGGCTTCTTTCTTAACTCTGTACTGGCTGAGCTATGTAAGCAAATTGTTAAAAATTCTGATATCTAATCCAAATCTTCACAGTTGAGCAGTGCTGATTTATGCACTGTCTGCTGATGCTAGCAATTCATTAGCAAGAGGATATTTGCTCCTTCCTTCTGCATGTTTCATGCAAGGTTTTGTCCTCAATTTTCTCTTTTCCTAATAGTCTTTGAAATTTGTGACCTTAAGGCCACACCTAATGTTGAATTGCTCTGTTATTTGTTCAAATAACAGAGACGTTAAAGTCACTTCTTTTTTACAGGCTATTTATAGTTTTTCAAAAGAGTATGTAGAAGCGATTTTTTTAAACTGCAGCAACTGTGTGTTGTTGTTAGCAGTGTTTCAGGCAAAAATACCATGATTTAGCCTTTTCATGTCAAGAGTATGAATGCAAGGTGTTTTGTGTATCTTTGGAGCCCGTAATAACACAAACTGTAAATGATGCCTCCTAGGTTTCTAGTGTATATTTGAATATATTTCATACCACGGTTTCTTATTTGCAGTAAGATTTGCAAAGTATGGGAGGCAGGTGAGCCAGGTGATGTGGAACACTGTGTTTACAGTGGCTGTGTGCTGTGGGGAGCTGTCTGGGGCGTGGGTCACAAGTGCAGGGCTCCTGCTGCCTGGCCCAGCCGGGGGCCTGCGCGCAGACTGAGGCAGAAATGGTTTCTGCTTTAGCCGGAACACATTGCATTCAGGGACCTGCTTGGCCAGCATACAAACAAACCTACTGTGGACTTTCCAAAGTATGTCTGCTCCCATTCGAAGCTGGATTTTACTTTTAAACTTCAAGGTAGTAATGTCAGACTTTTGCTGAGGAACTGTGGGGGTTTTTTGTCATTTGATGCCATGCAAAATTGATTCTGCATTATCTGTATGCAGATAAGGTAATTTTTCACTGATACCAGTAAAAATAGCAATTCTCATTCTACATCTCCTTTGTTTTTCCTTAGCACTGGATTGATTATGTCCTTTGCAGCAGTAATGAGTGAAACCTGTGGTAGGCTTGCTGGATAGAATTCTGCTATTTTTCAGTTCTGTTTGTATTCCTCTATGTGTGTGTTTTTCCCTTCAGTTTGTCGCAGTTTTGGAAAAGAGATGTAAAAGACTATTATTTTTTATTGGCCATAGTAGAGTGAATAAAATCAAGATATTCTCCAAAGTTTGGCAGCTGGAAAGAAGCTTCTCCTTGAGCAGCGAAAATCCAGATCTGCCATTTTCTCTGAGTTCCTGCCTGAATGCCCTACACCTCTTACTGCCATATCTTTCCTCAAGATGATTGCCTCTGAATTGTTCATAATTCACAGCACCTTGTCCTCCATATTCATCAGGGTTTCAATCTACTCTTAGTCAGGGAGAGAGAGCAGGTAGACAAGATGATAAAACAAGTTTGTTTTCCTAGGGAACCCAGAAAAGTTATGAACCTACACTTCCTTATTTTGAAGAAGACTGCTAATGTAATATAATCAGCAGTGCCCATTTGGCACTAGCTATTGTTTAAATATCATCAACAAAGCGTATTGTAAATGAGCTTGTAAAAGGAAGCAATGTAGTCATGTTGTCATTTCACTGGAGGCTGTTAGTAATCAGGAGCTACATACATTTGTCAGATCTTGCTTTTACTTCATCTGGAAAGATCAGTTTGGCGTGATAATCAATTAACATTGTGTATTTCCAGTGTCTTCCCAGGTTGCAGTTCTGTTGTCTTTGTCATTAAAACACATGGATGACTTTAAAATGTAAGTTATAAAAATTTGTGTGATTTTCCTCAGTAAATTGAGGCTTGGCAGAGGCGGTCAAAAGTGTATTTTAAGATGAAATAAAAAATGGTTAACTGGACTTTGATGGCAGAAAAAATAGCCCTTCAGTACTTTAATGTCTATTACTTTTCTTCCTACAACTGGCTGCTACTAAGCATAAAATTATTTTAATATTAAAAATACAGGATTTGGATGAAATTAAAGAATGTGATATAAACTATTAATAGGTTTAAGGAATTAGAAAAACAAAATTCCCCTTTGAGCTGTTTATCAGAATTAAAATATGTTTGTGGTACTGTTGATATCTGGTATTTTTTCTGCTCAAGCTAGAAAAACAGTGTAAGCATTTTGCTAGAGGGTGTTTCTTAAATATTACTGTTACCATGGATAATGCAAGTTGACAGGATCTATAGTTGAGGGGCAAGTCATATGGAGTCTGCTTTCAAGGGTTATATTTTGGCAGGCAGAGGACAGGTTGAAAACACGTCAGCAGAATGAAAAAGTTTTACTGCTTTCAGATAGAGGTTCGTGCTAGGCCTGTACACAACCATCAATCCTGGCCAGGTGGGTGCCTTTGAAATTTAGTGTAAAAGAAGTGGTCATCGTAAAGGCAAACGGTATTCAAAATGAATTATTTTGAGTGCAGATATTAAGGGCAAAAGCTTCTCCAGAAGCATTTTTTGAGGAAAGTGTCTCTGTGTGTGTGTGTGTGTGTGTGTGTGTGTATGAAGGAAAATTCTGCATGGCAAAGGTGACTGATGGCAGCTTTTAACTGCAAGGCCTAGAATGATTTCTAGGCTCCGTGAACTGTTCTTGAAGTCTGATAGAGTGGAATAATGTTCACACATGGTTTCACTACTTTTCCAGTCTGACGAATCTATGTTAGAAATTTTTTTGTTGGTCTGTGTCTGAACATTGTTCTGCAGCTGTTCTTGAACTTCATATGGGTGGGATGCTGAGCTGTATCCAAGCACACTTGATTTTCTCTTAGCTCTAGTGCAAGGAATTAATAACTCTAGCCTCTAGTGGAGTTGGGAGCCTATCAGGGAAAGTGCGGTGGAGAGGTTTGTGTATTGCATTGCCAGCTGTTAAAGCAGAAGCTGTTTGCCTCTCTGCTCTGTTGGAAGCAGGGGTTTGGTCTGGAGGGACTGCACAGTCCCTCTGTTCAGAGCAGCGTGAGCAGGATGCCACCGTTATCAAACTCCCTCGTGCAGGCTCATGTCATTTAGGAACTGAACTTTCTGTTCCCAGTTTCCAAACCACCTTTCCTAAAACAGCACGGGCCTGCCCCACCCTGCTTCTCATCCTCAGGGTTCAGTTCATTGCTTAAAATCGCCCTTTGTTCTGCTTAAGTGATCTTAAGAGAGGATGTAAACATAGCACGGCAAGCTGAGTCCTAAAAATAGTTAATGGTAGCTGGGTAGAGAAGTTCAGAGTAGGGGAGTATAACAGAAGCTTGGGATGACTATCGAGTATAATAAAGAATGGAAAAGAAAGAAGAAAATAATTAGGAATATGTCGATTCAAGTGAGAAAGTGTGAAGAAAGCCTAAACTGACAGTGGAGCATCTTGCCAAATTTTTCCTGCTCTTGAAGCCAGCCCCCAGACAACATGGAGCCAGTAATTATTCAGCTGCTAAGTGGGGGGTAAAGTCCATTTTTAGAAGGCTGAAGGAGAAAGCTCTACCTTCAAAATAATTTGGAAGCAATGGTGCAAGTAGTGTACCAGTGACTAAAGGATCAGGGTATTTTATCAGCACACCTAGAAAATGGGGATTTCAGTTAGGATGGCCTGGGAGCACAAGCAGATTTCTTAGCTGGTTTGCACAAATGAAAAATACCCCAACTTGTAATACTGGCACAGGATCACAGTTTGCAAGGAGTATTATATTTTCCTGCTCTTCATAAATGTGACATGGACTCATTGGGAGAGGTAAATACAAGCACAGCATTGTGGACTGGAATTTCTTGGAGTACAATGTAGTGGTAATACTGATGTTAACAGGTTTTTTAACTGCTTGCCTTTATTTTCTTGAATGGGGAGACGCTCTACTTGGGAAGTTTCTCATGTCTGACTGATTTTAAGAACTGCAATGGACAGTGTAGTAAGCCTGCATTTAAATAAAATACCAGCTGAATCTTTGTGCAATCTAAGTGGGGATAGGTTGGGAAAAGATTGCTGATAATTCTCTGATATCCTAATAAAACCTTCTGGCATAGCTGTGGCTTCTAGTTTCACTCAATTTAAGTGAACAAGTCCTGAGCATGTACAAAGACCTGTATTAAACTTGCAGATAGACCTGAGGAGAAATTAAAGGCAGTGAAATGAGACTAGCTACTGCCAACAAGGAATTAAAAACAACCTGTCTTTTTTCTTTTTTTTTTTAATCAGTCATCTTAAATGGAGTAAGAGCTGCTCCTTTCATTTTTCTTCCTCTCCTGCCTCTTCTTGCAGTATTTTGGCACAGTGTTTTGTGCAGATCACCTGCCAGCTGCTCATGTGCCTGCCGCACTTGCTCAAGCTCTCCGTGTCCTGGGGAACACGCAGCAGCGTTGGTCCTGAATGGCTGGAGGTGATGTGGTGGGGAGCTGAGAGGAGCAGGCAGGGCTGGCAGCATTCCTGCAGCTGCAGGAGGGAGCTGTTGGCTCTGAGACCCCCGTGTGCTGGGCACAGGGGCCGCTCCCGGGCCGTGCCCTGGCAGTGCCCCGCGGAACCACCCGAGCCCAGGCGGGCGCTGAGCGGTCGCGGCGCCGGCAGGACCTGCTGATGCTCAACACTGCATGGCATCTGGAGAAACTCTGTGTGCAGTTTTCCATCATTTCAAGGACATCAACTTATGCAGTTCCCACACCTGTAGTAGCTCTTCGAATTTGGTGCCCCACTTTGGCATTTCTTCAATTAAAGCTACCAGTGGCTCACTTGTTTTTTCCTGCAGTCAAGTGGGTTTGCTCTTGGGCACAATGGCTGGCCCTTTAGATGTTGAAGTGCTTGCAAAGAAAAAAAAAAAGTCAATAAATATCAACATTATTGTCTCCATTTTCCCCAGGAATGGGAGAAATGGCAACAATGAAGTTCTGCAATGCTATTTCTGTACTTCAGTGCTTGCAAGGTTTATAATTTCTGATCTGCAGTCTCTCCCATCTGTGGGTTCATCTGTCTGGGAGTACCAGGTGACAAATAGAAAGTTTAAGGCTGAGAACACCCGAACAAGTTTTCCTTTTTATTAAAGTTTAATGACTTTCAATAGATGTAGGTTTTTACATAGCCCTAGCCTACTGAGACTGGAGAAGGGCAAGGTGATTCCTAACAGACCATATGTTACCATCTTGGGTTTCATTACTGGTTTAAAGAGCACATTGGAGAGAATTTTACTGTTCCTGAGTAAATGAGATGCTGTTCTGTGTCCAAAAGACAATTTCTTTAGCCTTTCCAAAGAAGATTTTCAGTACTGTGATAGCAGTATGGTAAAATAAGTGGCAGAAACAATGATGTGCAAGAACAGTGTTTCTCTTATCATCTATCCTAATCAGCCAGCGAAAATGCAAGTTGTGTAACTAAATTTCAAGCACTAAGTTTACAGGGAGACTTGTGAAAGTAGGAGATGGCCCAGAGAAATACTGATAAGAGGTTATGAGTGCTTTTTTGACTGCTAACTACAAAGTGATCTCTTTCAGTGGCAAAAAGTTCTGTCCCTCCCAGAATAACAAAAATTATCTGATATGAACTTTGTCATTGCAGATAACTGGATGAATTTTGTGTGCTGAAGGGGAGCTTAGTATAGCAGCCTACAGATCCTTAAGACATTTCCCAGGGGAAAAGTATTAACGAGGACAACACTGACATCTGATAGCTTTTGACTGTTGGATGTTGATAAATGTTAATCATTGAAGAAGCTTCCATGACAAATCCAAGTTTTAATTTTATATAAAACTTATATGATGCAAATCTATAAATATAGCAGTTGTGTAATGCTTTATTATTCCTACAGCATATAGCATTATAGCATATAGCATATAATGTATCCTAAAGGATATTTTTATACAGTGACATTTTTGGTGTTTGTTTCATGCAAATGTTTTTCCTCTTGGGGAAACCGTGAAAAGTGTAAAGGTAGAAGCAGAGGTGGTGCAGAGAGTGCTCTGTACTGAGCAAATCCTTTTGTTGCAGACAACACTGCATTGCCACAGTTTATTAAATGCCAGAGTGCAGGGGATTCTGTGAAGTTGGTCACCCAGCAGGAAATTGCTGTCTCTTAAACTGGAATCAGCAATAGCAAATATAATAGGAAGTGCTAATTAGTTCTAGTGTTGTGTCCTTCTTTTGTTTTTGAAGTACGTTTTGGAGTGAGAAGAGGGAGCATAGGGCATCCCATCAATCTGGTGCTGAACAGGTGTTCAGAATATTTTCTCTGAATGTTCAGAGGGACAATTTGTTGCTCGGGGTTTGCTTGGGATAGAATCACCACTGTCACTGTTGCATCTCAGGAACTTTCCCCAAATTCTTTTTCCTGTTCCCCCAGTAAAAAGGCTTCTGGTCAATGGCATCACTGGGGAAACTGGTGCTCATGCTCAGATGGAACAAGTCATCAGACACAGGCATGGAGCCTTGTGGTGGTGTTGCCTCACCTCTCCGTACACAGCTCTGCTACACCTCAGTGCTGCATCCACGCAGTGAGCAAGCTGCCCTGAGCTGGAACTGTAATCATTCCCTTGCTGCCATGGTCAAAATTACAGTGTCCAAAGTGTTCCTTCCACATGTTGATCACAATGTGAGTGTGCTCTTGCCACTGGCAGCAAGCCTGAGTCACAGCCTCAGTGTGGCTGAGAAGGGGTTAGTCAACAGTCCGAGGCCAGAAGGTGCACGCTGGAGTCTGGAGCAGCGTGGGAAAAGGGTTCATGAGCTGGCAGGAGGCTCTGAAGTGCATTCAGCATCTCGGTGGAGGGGTGCAGGGTGTGGCTCGTAGAGGAAAGGAGTGGGAAGCTGGGGGATTGCCCTGGGTTGTCTGAGCCTGCTGTCCTCCATTCGTGGCTGTGTGGCAGCCACAGTGACGTGTCCAGGGAGGATGCAGTGGACACATCAGGACGTGGTGAACAGAGGCTGTATTTGCCTTATAAGATAATGTATGGATAGAAATGTTAAAAGGGAAGGAAGTGAGGTGGAGACTGTGGAAACCTGGTCATGTCAGCTTGTCTTCATACTGAAAGCACTGCAGGGCAGGAACTTGTTTACCCATGAATTCACTAAGGATAGCATGTGAGTGCCGTGGATCCCAGCACTGTGATTTGGTTGAAGACACAACCTTTCCAGAATTCCTTTCTGTTCTCCAGGCAAACTGTTTTGCTACTCTTTCCTCAGTCCAACTGCTCTACTGCCACCCCTTACATGATACGGTCACTTGCTCACTGCTCTCTGACCTATTTTGGCTGTTAGGAGAATTCAGTTGGTTAATAATGGCACATTTGGGGGGAAGAAAGGAATAATGCCTTGATCTTGCACTCCTGCTCACATATCTATATTAGTATGTCATGGATAAGTAGATGTTGAGTACTTCAATTAGGCATTCTTCTGTTTCCTACCACCTTCTGTTTGGTGGTAGGAAGAGTCAGGTTTTAATCTCTGTGGCTTAGAAAATGCCAGCAGACTATGGGGATTGCCAAAAACGAATAATAATTAAAATTCCTTGCTATAAAAAGCACTGTACGCTGCTTTTGAGCTGAAAGCATTAGAACACTTTCCAAGAATTCCAGCATATTAAATTCTACTGTGACATTTGACTTATAGCACGGTCATTTTTTCCCCTGCTTCAGCACAGTGTAATGACAGTAAGTTCCAGTTTTGTAAATAAATTCCCACTCAAATTCCTCATGACATGGCATGTAGGAGTTCACATAATAAAAGAGGAATGTTCCCCTCTTCTTCATGTTTCTTTACAAACCTGTCTCCATCATTTAAACAAATGTCAAATTTTCTTTGAAGACATGGTGTCTGCCTGATTGAGCTATGATCGTTAATGTTCAGAAGTGCTGTATTCTTAGTTGACCCCATTGATAAGCAGATTAAAAAAAGAAAAACAAGGGGAAACTTTCCACAGCATAATCCAGTTGCTGCAGATTGGACTGGCTGGTCCAGGGCGCTCTGTTGACAGTGCAGCCTCAGAACTGGCCTGACGAGTTCCGCAGGGATGCCCCAGCTGGCAGGTTGACATGAGAGCAGCCCGGCTGCTGCCGTCATCAGCAGCCTGTGCTGGGCTTCGCATCACAGCGGTGGGAAGGAGAAAGCAAGACCTCAACTCAGATCTGCTCTCTTGAGTCTGTGCTCTGGTGGATCCTGTGAAATTCCATTAAGGTCCTTGCTGATACAGTTAATTTAAGTTGTGCTGATCTGTTTCCAAATTATGCTGGAGACTAAACTCCAGGGGAAAAATGGGTAATTTAAATCCACTTTCTTCATGATCGCTGATGTGTTGGCACTAAACCTACACTGCAGCTATGGATTTATTTTTATATGCCCAGAACTCTGTAAGCAAAATCTTCATCACTAGACTAATGTAAGAGCAACTCTTTTTAACTTATTGCTCATGTACTGGACAAGAAATCTATCACTTTTCAGTGATCTGTATTTGTTTAATGAGCCCTTCTTTTATATTTGTAAAAAATTGTTGCTAATTTGTTATCAGCTTTACAAAAGGAGAGCTGTGTTGGAGCAAAGGCATTCCAACTCCTAAGTGAGTCCCATGCAGTACTGCAGCCTCTTCAGGGGTTGTGTTCCACTCTGAAACTGCTCACCATCCACAGAGCCCAGGTTCTGGCCAAACTGGAGTTATTTGGCACTCACAGGCGAGCACATTTCCAGAACAAGATCAAATACTCTGATTTCTGTCTGTTGCTCTTGCACCAAGGCACAGTGGAGATTTATCTTGTTCTTAAAGGGAACATGTTGCCAGTGGTTTTGAATTATAATTTGATTATCATTTAGTGTCTTAGTGCTGTCAGACACTCACAGCTAATTCCTGTGTTCTGGTAGTTCTGTCTTTCCACCCTGCACCTGAAGCAGGTTTGTTATGGTGGCTCAGAAAAATATTTTAGTAATTTTCTTCTGAGATGGAAGTACAGAATTGCTGCTCCTGGCATTGACCTGGGCCCACACTCAGGTGTAGCTGGAAGGAGTGGGGGGCACTGCAGTTGTTTCTTTGTATGCCCAGGATCCCAATACCTGAAATATCAGCACCTGAATTGCCTTTGTAGGAGTCTAAAGAAAAACTTCTTAGGAAGCTTTGCCTTGCATTTAGAAGCAGACAGAAAATGTTTAAGGAAAATAGGTATTCATGTGTCCTGAATGTTTGGTTAGTGGATGTTGGGTTTTTTGGGGTGTGGTTGTTTGGTTGGGTTTTTTTTGTGAGAATTGTGCATGACACACTGAATACTTGGAGGTTAAAAGCTGGTGGGATCTTGTTCTTCACCCCATATTTTCTTAGCAACAAAAGCCATACAATTTATTTTGTAATCCTTGATATTTTTCAACTCATGTCTGCTGTTACTAACTTTTTAAGAAGCTATTATATTACATCTTATCCTAAGAAATGACAAAAATAAAGTGTATGTCTGTTTATCCCAATGGAAGAAGAAAGAGAATGGAAAACACAGACAGAAGGGTCATTCTCAGCAATTAGACACCTCTTTCTCCAGTAACAAAGTAATTGCCAATTATACAAGTGCATTCAGATCAATGATAACATTATTTTCAGAGGCTTTGACCACAACACAAAATAATATTTTATTTTCTCTGGGCATGTTCTGTTGCATTTTAGGTTATCATACTTAAGGGAAGTTCTGACATTTTCATGTGCTAGCTAACGTATCAGTATTTGTTCTGCTTTTCTACTTTCCGTGGATGCATGTATGCTCTCTGTAAAATACAGACAAGGAGACATGCTGATGTTTCTTTTGCATTGTCTGTTCAGCTGTGAATACTGCACAGTGCACTACAAGGTGCTGGGACATATCAGTTACTTATAAATGACTTACCTGGTTCTGGTATTACAGTAGGAGCCATGTGGAAAATGCCATGGCCATCTGCAGAGTGGAAATCTGGAAACTCTGTAACGGCATATCCAGCATCCATTCATCCCACATGGCACTGCAGTCCCTCTGAAGAGCTGCAGTTCTGGCTGGAAGATGATTGAGGCTGGTGTTGCAAACAGATTCTAAGAGTGTCTCCTGTGCATGTCTGAAGGTAACTGTACAGTACCATTATGAAAATATTAGTATTTATTCTGAGGAAAATAACAAGGAGTCAGAATAAAGCAGAATTTACAATGGGCTGGGCTGCAGCTGTGTTTTTTCCTAAGGCCCCAGCAATGCCACAAGCAGCAGACATGCAGAAGGATGTGGAAGCCTGGCATTCACAATAAGTGTCCCATTGCCAGCCTGGTCCTCCAGTACTTTTCTAGAGCTTTAGCCTCTGTTCAGGTTTAGCTTACATAAAGTTTTGTTTTTCAGGCTATGAGAGTAATTTTTATAATTTTTTTTGCTTCTGACAATCAGTCAGTCAGTGAAAGGAATACATTTTTGTCTTACTGAGTAAGGGTTCTATTTTTCCCTTGGCTCAACGGGAATCTGGTTTCCTTCCTTTTGCTGCAGTGACATGAAGAAATTCAGAGGACTTGTGAGAGTCCAGGAGAGAATTCCCATGATACGCTTGATGCTAGGAGGCCTGTTTTTTTCCCCACTCCATCTCCCTTCATAGGATATCCACTGAGGATAGGGAAGTGTGCTTGTAGTATTCTGCTAATTTACACAAGGAACTGCTGTAATCCTAGGCGTGGACAGTGTCCAGGCAATACAGACAGGACTTGCAGGGTCACTCGTGAGCAGGGGACTGGAATGGAAGGACATCTTTAAAATTCTTTGATTCTATTCCTACACTCAGTGAACAAACTCCACAAGTTCTTCCACAGAGCTGTAATGCTCTCCTCATTATTATATTGCAGAAATAACCAGCTGCTGCTTCTTCCCTTAATTTCCAGCTGTTAACTCCTTTAAAAGACAACTGAAAATGAGGTAGAGAGTACCCTTTTAATTTTCCCCTTGCAGATAGTGTCTGTGGTTACTGTGCTGCTGGGAGCTGGGAAGAGGGCTGTTGGCGGCAGATGGGAGCTTCACTCAGGGCAATGTGAGGAAAGATATGCAGGTATGGGGCAGTGTTGTAACTCCGTGACTTTTAACTCGTCTCAGCGAGGACCTCAGTGTGTGTGAGGTTCTTGTAGCTGTGGGTAAGGAATGACAGAACTCATTCCTCTGAAAAAGCACAGGGATCCCTGCTTTAGAATAGAATTTATTTTTAAATGGAGGCCTTCCCAGAATATCTTTGTTTTGCTCTGGGATTTTTGCCAAAAATATGTTTTTGTGACATTTTGTAAATGTACCTGCATCCTTAGATAACATTATTTGTGTTGTTGTTCAAAACTATTTACAAAAAGAAACCGAATGAAAGAAGTATAAAGTCTATCAAAGTAAGTGCAGGCAGTTTACCTAGCAAGGCAAAAGGAAAATGGCAGAGATGGCAAAAGAAAAGCTGGATTTAAAATGCAGCAAAAATTACTATCTTGCAAAATTCATTCCACCATGTGAGTTTGCTAGAGTGGAGAAATTGATTGAAATGCTCATCTTCAGGTTCAGGTGACGAGAAGTTTACAGGCATCACATAAAGCCAGGAAGTGATTCAGTAGGTTAAAGGCAGTCAGGAGTTGGAGACTGCTGAAGCAGCACAAATGACAGAGCAACTCCTGTCAGGGGATCAGAATAAAGGTTGGAGAGAACAAGGCTGAAAGTTGATTGAGCAGGGGAGGACACCCATGTTTAAAATTCAAGTTGCAAAGGAAAGGGTGTCAATGAAGTATTATCAAGATGTTTTGAATTCTCTTTGGAGCTAGATAAGAAAACTGTGAATGTAGCAAAGAAATTATTACCATAATAAATAGCATTTGTATTACATATCCATCACAAGGTCTTGAAATGGTTTACAAAGGTGCTTACATATTTTGGTTTTGCTTCATAGGTGATCAAACTGAACAAATTGACTTGAGCAGTTACATAGAGAGTCAGAAGCACAGCCAAATTACTGATCAAGAGCCACTCTGTACAATAGTCTGAGTATAAAGATGGTAGAATATGCTCTTTCACAGAAGGGAGCTATTCCTCTAACAGCTGACATTTCTGTGCAACTACAGCCCAAAAATGCTGTCCTGCTGTAATACCATTACTGCCTTACCTGAGTTCAGATCATCACAAAACTATTTCTAGGTTTTGGAAACCGATATCAAATGTTTATCAAGACAGCTTGCAGTTTCTCTTCGCATTTTGTCTGCGTTTCACAGCATATTATAAGTGGCATGTCAGTAAAAAATAGATTCAGTCTTGCCAGCAACAGAAAGCAAAGAAGGAAGCGGCAGTAGTTGGCTCCCAGCAATGTTCTCTTGGGAACAAGTCTGAACTGAGGCAGCTTTAGGGCTCTTTAGTTAAATTAGAGTTTTCCTTCAGTCCTCTGCATGATGGGGTTGTTCTTTTAAGGACACCACCATTTTGCAAACATCTAAAAAATTGAAATACAGTCTTCAAAAACAGGCATCTTGTTGTACTGCCTAGGTTATACCAGCTTACAGTACGCAGAGAAAATACCTCTCAGTACATCACAAAAGAGAGCAGAAACATTCCATGAAACACCAGGGGGACACTGTCTCTGGCTGACAAGATTTATCTTTAAGGCACAAAAGCCTTGAGGGACCTAAGAGCTACAGATCTCAAGCAAGGAACCAAAGAGAGTAGTGGCCATTTCTGTTACTGGGGTTCCAAGGCAGAGCTGGAGTGCTGCTGTGCATGTCCATCCTCTGCTGCCCACTGTGTCATAGTGCTACAGGGGCTGAGCTGGGCTGAGTTTTAGAGACTGCATATGTGATTATTGCTGTTGTTTGAGGCTTTTTCCAGAAAACCCCTCTCATGCCCCTATTTTATTGTGAGTTATCTGACACTTTTATTACTGCACCAGATTCAGTTTGATTTGTGGATTAAGTTTACACAGAGGAAAGTAGACCTGAGTACATTTCAGTCCCCGAAAACAACTATTACCCAACTTCCAGCTTCTCATTTTAGCATCGCCTTTTCTGCTCATTCTCCTCTATTCCCTACTTATTTGTGCAGTGGCTCCTTTGTAGTCATTATCATGGCACCAAAAAGTCTTAAAAATGCTTCCTCCATGTGGCTTGCCACAACTGGAAAATAGTGCTGATTGTCCTGGATGAACTGGCTAAGAGGATGAACAGATAATCACAGAAATTACTAAGTTTGGCATTGTGGTTTTTTGCCTGTCAGTGGTGCCCAATCCATCAATCCTTGGTGTTACAAACCCAAGCATGGTGCACTGAAGAGATCAACAGATCTCTCAGCAGGAGGATGTGGACTGATCTGGAAAGTCTCCCATGTGGAGCGGCCATGGCAAAAGGAAGCAAAAGTGGTTTAATCATAGGATAATCATGCCGTGGTGACTCACTGATCATGGGTAGATTGCTGGGCTTGCATATCCAGAGTCCACCAGGACCCTGAAGTGTGAACAGGCTTTGGCAGGAAGCTGAAGTGTGCGAGTGTTTGAGCAAACAGAGAGTCCTTTTTTCTGTGACTTACCAGGAGAGTTGTCTCCTGGGATGCCTGATCATGAGGATGGCAGTGCGCTCGCTGTTTTGCTCAAAGCTGTGAGCAACCTTCAGTAATGTGGACAGTCAGAGAATATGCCAGACTTATGTAGTGGCCCTTAAGGAAAATTACTCACTGGAGCCATTTATACCAGCTTGTATTTGCAAGGCAGGGGGAAAGGAAAAAAAGATATTTTGGTCTAGCATTACAGATCTTAAATTCATAAAACAAAATTACTGAAAGTGATTATGTTTGTATATTGAATGGTGCTTAAAGGAGATAAAATAGCAACAACTGAAAAATCTGCCGAAATTTGCTGAAAAATCTAAGCATAGATAAGGTGGAAGTAAAACCAACTGGATCTTAGTTGATAATTTTCTAGCTTTTTTCTTCTGGTTCCTGGCTTCAAAGACCTTTTAAATAAGTTTTGAATGTAATTATTTTCTTCTCACATTACCTTTTAACGACAACAGAAATTTGTATATAGCTGCTTGCAGAGCTGACCTGCTTTTTATAACTCTTACAAAATCTCTTGCAGAAAGGAATAGGAAAAAAAAAAGCGAAAGCACAGTATTTGCCAAATGGCAATAATGCCTCCTGTCAGTAGAGAGAAGGAAAAGAGGTATAATAAAGCTCACTGCTATTACTTAAGAAGCTTGAAAAACTGATCTCTAATGGAGTTGGAAAATACTTTAGGAAGCTAGTTAGGGACATGGAGAATGTACAGAACACAGAAATAATATTCTGTTGTAAACACAAGCTAATACCAAGGTGAAAACCTCGAGAAATTCTAATTTTCACTAAAAGAAAGCTAATTCAGAAGAGAGATTTTTGCATGTAACTCACAATCCTTTACAGGGCTTTAATCACTTAAAATGTTCACTGCAAGTTCCTATAAACCAGTTTCTGGAAAGCCAAGAAGGCAATGGATCAGCACAACAGGGCAATACCTAAAATTTGAAACATACAGACAGCAATTAAAAAGTATCAGAGATTACATAGAAGAACAAAAAGTATAAATAACTCCGGTGTTTTCTTTCCTTCAATTTTGTGAACGTTCCAGGAGATTTGGCAAAACCAACATTCTAATCAAAACTGAATAATATGCAAATCTGCCAGAAGTACTGATTTTACTGCAATATACTGAATCTTTCATAAAAACAAACTTGAGAAAGATTGGGCACCTGAATTTTCTCCCAAGACAACAGTGTCTTTATCAGAGTCCCAAGTCTATAAGGGAAATCCTGAAAAACATCGGAAAGAAGACAGAAAGAAACTGCCAGAAAGGATCATGGAATAATTCCGGTCAGAAGGGACCTAGCGAGGGCTCCAGCCTCTTCTCAAAGCAGGGTCAGCTCTGAGGCTGGACCAGGTTGCTCAGGGCTGTAACCAGTCAGATCTTGAAAACCTCCGAGGGTGGAGATTACACAACTGGAATGCTGAAGGAGGAATTGAGGTGGTAATGATGAAGAAATTAAAAATCAGTTTTGGGTTTGGTAGTGTAATATAAAACAAGCCCAGACCATCTCACTGCACCTGCAGACACTCCATACAGGTGGCTTTTTCTGTGAAGAGCAACCTGCCAAATTCCCATATTTTCCAGTACTTAATGAGCTGCAATAAGGTACCTTGCTGAAGTAACAAGCCCTTTAAGGCACTCAGTCGGGAAAGACAAACTGCAATAAAAATTTTAATGATTCAATGTGCAAGTTGCATGAGTTCTTAAGAATAGCTACCAATATTTGTCCTAATTTTATCTTTTTCCATTACAAGTTTACAGCTACACTGTGCATTTATGTACCACCAGTTAATTTTAAAAGTACAAAACAAGCTTCTTCACTGTATTTATTTGGCCATATAGCCCCCATTGATGTTTTACTGTACAGAGGAGTGATTAACCCAAGGTTCCAGAGTGTGCAGTGGCAGCTGGGTGGAAAAACCCAGGTGTTGGTGCTGTTTGTACCTCAGTGATCCTCCTCTGCAAGGGAGAGGTGACAGTAGTGAGGTCATACAACAGAATTCTCTGTGAGCATTGAATATTTTCTCCTGAAAAGGTCCAGAAAATGCTTAAAGTGGGAATGCTGAAAAATAGTATGCTTCATGCTTTGTATTTTGCACTGTTTTCTTCCTCAGATATGTGACATAGCAAAGCTGAAGAGCCTAGTAAATTATCTCCATATAAAGGAACACAAAAAAACTAAAAAAGAAAAATGAAAAACACAGGCTTTGAGGCCATTTGCAAAGCTGGAGGAATGTGAGGCTAGTACAGTCCAGAATTTAACATCTGTATCCTGCTGCTGCTAAAATATGGGTGTAGTCACAGTTGTTTGCCCTTTCGTTGCAGAGTGGAGGTTATTAAACATCCCTGACAATAGAAACAGGTATGATTTAATAACAGCTGTTACCACAGACAGGACTGTGCCAGTTATGTTTGCATTGCATGTATATTTACAGAAACAAGTTTGTTCAGAAGAAAATTAGCTGTCTGTGAATCTTTACTGACATCAAAGTGTGTCTATTAAAGTACTTCTTCCATATAGCAGAGAATGGAAATATAACATCAGAAAATTAAGTATGTGCTTAAAATATTGAAATAAATGTTAAAAATAGATAAACAAAATGATCAATTTCTGAACATCTTATTATTAAAAGTGTTTTCATAATCAGCACAAACTTCCCCAGAGAACATAAAGGGGAGAGGACAGATTCCACAATAACTATCAGGTTGCTTATGAAGGTTACTACAATATTTGTCTTGCCCATTCCATGCTTTGCTATGCAGTCAGAAACAGATTTCAGTGTTTTCAAGAGCTGTTCAAGCATAATTAGAGACTCAAAATGAGTTGAAATCTCAGCTGGCGGCCTAGCAATTTGTTTTCATTTGCTGCAAGTCATTTAAGATTTATATAAGCATAACTTTTTGATGGAGCAAGGGGATATCCTCAATCCAAGTATCCCGTTATACCTCTACTTTTATGCAAGATACAAAGCACTCGGTGTCCAGCCGTGTGGTGTCTTCCACCCTTTAACGCGGCAGAGCCTCGGTGGCTGAGGTGCTGCTGTCTCTGAGACAAACACTGCAATGCAATTGCAATAATGTTACATAAGGGTGCATTTGTCTCATTTGTGCTACACTGCAGCAACAGGGTCATTTCTAAAAACCCCGGCAGTGCAGGGAGTGAGGCTGCTCTGGAGTCCGGGGCGGGTTTCGGCGGCGGGCGCGGGGCTGTGCCGGGCACGCGGAGCGCGGCGGAGGCAGCGGAGCGGCTCCGCTGCCCAGGGGCCTCCGGAGGCACCGCCCTGACTCACTGCGGCCTCTGGGAGCCTTTTGGTGCAGTCCTTCGGCAGAGGGTGGGAGCTGCCTTTTGCTCAGTCAGCACGGGCTGTGGGGAACACCAGAGCTGTGCTCCAGGTGCCTCCCTGGGCAGTGAGAGGGTCTGTTCCAGGGGGTGCAGCCCACAGCCGAGTGCACGCTCTGAACGAACAAGAATCACTCCCAAACAACTTGAGATGCATGACTTCTTAAGTGTCTGTTTCCTTACATTCAAACAGCCTTCTAATAAAGGACTGCGTGCACTGGCTGAATTAATTTTAGTTTCAAATGCAAGCACCATCTTCTTAGAAACAGGGAACATGCTGGTGCTTTAGAGTGCTATTTTTCATTCTTCTAGAGAATAATAGAGTCCTGGTAGAGCAGATTGTCCCCAGGTGTGCTACTCACTAAGACTGTTCCTTCCTCTGTCCCTGACTGCCACACAATAGTGGATCGGTGGGCACTGGCCATCCTCACCGGTGGCACATGACACAGTTTTCAGAAGGAGAGTTGGAGGAGGGTCATGTAAGGACTGTATTTGCCTTTTCAGTGCAGGCAGGAAGATGGAAAATAATAATTTTAATTAAAAAACAAGACAGAGTATATCTGCATATGTAACACATACATTTGAGAGACAGCTTACGCTTGAGACCAGTGGAATTGTTTTTGCAGTGGCATGGAAAAGGCTGTGATGTAGATAGCCTTCAGTTACACAATCGACTCTTTGCTTAGAAACAAAATACTAATTTTAAAATGTAATATGATACCTAATGAAATTTTAATTTAAATTCAAATAGCAATGTTCCTGTGCTCACCATCCGGCTCAAGTCATGACATTAAATCACGTTTTGATAAGATCTCATTACTTGTGTTGTAGTATTATAAAGTACCAAGACATTGACGTGTTCTGAAGGCTCATTCACCTTACTGCTCTCCTGGCTCTCAGGTTGTACAGGTTGGACAAGATGAGGCTTGTGCTGCTGCAGGGAAGCATCACTGTTCACACCCTTGTCTCTGGGCCTTTCGTGACCAGGCATGGGTAAAGCTGACCCTGCATATATATACGACCAAAGGTTTTGCAAAGCTCACATTTTATTTGTTGGTTTTAATATAATGAGGGCAACAGCTACTGTATTGTCTTGTGCATTTGCAGGTATAATAAGCATTGTTCATGATTTGTAATCCTTCTTGAATACGCTTATGCAGGTAGAGATTGTTTCACTGATTTTCCCAAATGATCTAAGCATTCAGTGATTACCTCTCTAATTTATTTCTGTGCCAAGAATAATGAGTGGGGTAACTGCTCATGACGCAGCTCTGGCCGGGGAACAGAGAGAGGAGGTTTCATGCGAGTTATGGCAATACTATGGTGTTCATGAGGGGAAAATGCCTCCACCTTCTTTCCTCTTCCATGTAAATCTCTGTCAACCCCTGCTACTGCTTCCAGATCACAGGGGTTTTAAAGAGAAACAATTAATTATCTTCATAATCAATTTGTCAGGGCTATTAAGGTCTATTAGTGCATCCAGGGCAGTGATACAGTTAGAGAAATGAAAAAGGAATAGGCTGGAAAAAAATTAGTCCATACTGTAAGACAAGTGTACAAAGAAGATGTTTCTTCTAGTAAAGTGGTTTTGGATGCTTTCTGTGCTGACCCAGGTGCTAGTCTTGCTCTTTTTTTTTTCTTTTCCCTGGTCTTGACATATTTTGTTCAGAAACGAAAGAGGTGCCCCTTTGTGAAAACAGCATATGGGTACCCTAAGAGAAACATTTAGAAGTAATATGAAATCTATTTGTTCAGCAGTGCATGTCTAAAAAGCAGCAGTGCATGTATTTGATGTTAAATGTCAGTATGACACACAGCCAGGAAAGAGTCATAGGGTTGATTTCAAGCACTGTATTTATAATTGGTCTTAGGGAGAAAAACAAGTCTGTTTTGACGGCTGCCGCTTCTAATGAGAAGCTTTTGAAAAATATGGGAAAATAAATAAAGTTTCTGTTGAAGACCTTCTTTAAAAGACTTGTTACATTTATCATAAGAAACTGTATAAATCACTTCAGCATCTTGTTGTCAATTATCATATTTACTCATCTTTAAACAGAAGTCAGAGTATTATGTGACTCATGACAGTTTGCCCACTTGGCAAAATTTGGTTTCTCCAGCTTTGAAAAGGCTTTCAGAAATACTTGCTAGTTAGGGAGCAGGTTTTATGGTGAGAAGCTGTATCTTTTATTAGACTGAAATATAACATTGGAAATACTCAGCAAGCTTTCAGGCAAAGGGATTGAGGGACTGAAAACAGCTACACTGACTGGACTTCATGGGGAAACTTCCTTTAATGCTTGTGCTTGCTTTACCTGCTTGGAGAACAAGAAGAATTTCGGTCCCTGGGCTCTTGCTTTAGCACTTTTCAGAAGTATTATAATCTCACACATTTAAAAAAGGAGGTGACAGTTACAGTTTTTCAGCTGGCACATAGAGTTGAACTGACAGATGTGTAAAGAAAAGGTTTAGCTAATGAAATTGATATAATGTGGGTTCTGTGAGGCCTAAACACTTGGATGAGAAACAACCATCCAAGTGCTGTAAATACAGCATTTGCCCTGTTAGCTTTGAGCTTTGCACTGTAAATATTTTTGCTTTAAATCCTTCTGTACTGCCTGTGTAGGTTTAGCTAGATTAAAGCATTGTTCTGGTTAGAGCCTCTGGGCTTC
Source organism: Orthonyx spaldingii (assembly GCA_013397795.1). Classification (NCBI taxonomy): domain Eukaryota; kingdom Metazoa; phylum Chordata; class Aves; order Passeriformes; family Orthonychidae; genus Orthonyx; species Orthonyx spaldingii. The sequence continues at coordinate 1,934,547 of VZTJ01001826.1, forward strand.
ACTATAATACATGTTGTGGAATGTGTGGTTCTGTACTAAAGGGATGGTTTCTTAGGTACTGAGGCAGAGTCAGGAAAATTTCTGACTGTGTATTTCTTAGATTTAAAGTTGGAGTTGAAGCAAAGATACACCTGTAGTAATATATGTTTATCTTACCACATACTGATGCTTCCTGGGTAAGTAAATGCACAACCAGTTTTAGCAGAACAGAGCTGAGCCTGACAGTCCTGGAGACAGATGCCAGCTGTGAGTTCCTCTGAAGAACTGGTTTGGCAAATGTAAATCAGTTTACAGATCTGTTTGCAGTAGAAGTGCCTAGAGAGCTGGACTGAATCTAATCAACTGAGAGACATAAGTGAAGTTTGGGTTCTATCAGTATAGGCAGTGTGATGACTCATAAAAAAATTCTCTTTTAGTACTTCCCATCTTTTTGAACCTCTTGTTTACTGTGTTAAGCATACTCAGTATTACTCTGTGGTCAAAGCTTGATTTTGTAAATCTTGAACTAAAATCATACATAGTTTTTTGTGAAAAATGTCTTACTGAAAATGCATTACAGGTTGCAGTTAATGGAACCAAGTGTTAAATGCCTGGCATGCATTTTGAAGGTTTTGAGTGATTCATTGACTGGTTTCACTGTGCCTTTATACAGCCAATCCTGTATAAATCTCCAAAGTAAAGAAACGAGCCTCTAAGAATTTCTTGCACATGCATGATGACATATCATACAGGACTACTGGAAAAATGTCATGCAATTATCCAAGGAGTGAAGCAAGCCATTCAGTCTCAGATGAGGCACAGGTGCCCTGCCTGTGTAGGGCAGAGGATGCCTTTTGCCCACAGGTTCAGAAATCTGCAGCTGAGGTGATCTCCGTGCTTGAAGTGTGGGCAAATGCTGTGTGAGTGTAGGTACTAGTCATGCTATCTTTGCCAGTAAATTCAGCTTGAAAAGTCCCCATATTTGGCTACTTATTCCTGCCTCTGTGTTCCAAGGGTAATTTTTAAACCAGTGTCGTTTCAGTTATCCCCATAGAGAGTTAGCAAGATGCAGCTATGGAGGGGATGACACAGGGGGAGAGCAGAAACGAGGGGCCAAGTAACACAAGAAGAACGCGGGGCTTTCATCTCGTTAGTTTTGTTTGCACACACGGATTTCATGTGCTGTGACACACCAAAGCCTAAAAGTCAACCCCTGACGTGCTTTTCTTTCCTGACAACAGCAGGTCAGGAAATCATGCAATATCCTTCCACACTAAGCACTTTCTGTTCTAGTAGCCTCTCATGTATATTTTCATTTTGAAACTGTTACATACACTAAACACTTTTTAACTTATTTTAAAAACTTGTAGTGATATTTCTTTATATAATTAAAATATTCATATTAACCAAACTGTAACAATTACAGATGAAATCAGGCATACTGCAAAACATGTTGTCCCTGGGAGCTAAATTTGTCTATTGATTGCAGACACAGCTAAAATAGAATATATATTATCACAGATAATTGGATGTCTACATGCTTGCTACAGACTAAAAGTGACGGAAATGCACTCTTAACTTTTAGATGGAAAGTATTTGGTGCTCAATGAACATGTGTTAAATAAGAACTCTTGAGGGTGTAGTCTGAATTAGTGAAATATAGAGTTAAAACTCATAAAACTATGTTCTACTGTAGTGTTTTATAACAAAATGATATTTTATGCACTCACTTCTCAGGCTTAACATATTTTGGAATGATACTGATTTTGAAAGGGAGCCCAAAGAAAACCATCTCAGACCAGTGGTGACACCACGGTGTCATAGAATAATCCAATAATATATAGTTAAGGAACCTGCAGGGGGTACAAATAAGGTAACTTGAATTTCTTCCAGTGGCATAAACAGCAATCTTTTCTAAGTGCTTTTTTTTTTTAACTGTTTTTAATATTTGGAGATAGAAACAAAAGCAAATACTAAGATGGAAAGGGTTCATAACCCTATGGGTGTGACCATCAGGAGCTTACTCACCTTACTTACCTCCTCTAAACCTCACTGAAGTTGCTCTTGTAAAGCAGGTGCTACTAGGACAGAGCTACCAACTAAGGTAAAGATTACACTGGAATTAACTGGGTGTAATCTGGTGTTCCTACTTTTAAGCACATCGTTAGTTCCTTGACTTGATGGATTTGTGCATGTGCATGAATTTTAAAAGAATAGATGGAGTCTTGTACCAATTGCAATCAGAAAGGCTAAAGGATAAAAATAAATTTGAGATTCTAAAAGAAAGCTGAGTGACAATAAAAATAGATTATAGGTTATAAAGTTCAGTAATCTAAGTTTCTACATTTTTTGCAATTATGCAATAAAGTCTTTTTGGTATGAAGAATCAAGGAACAGATAAGCTCACACTGTTGCATCATTATCTATAAACATTTTTAGCAGTGTAACAATTTTCAGTACATATTTTTGGGTTGAATGTAACAATTTTCAGTACATATTTTCATTTTCAGTTTGCATGCCCTTCTCACTAACAAAAATGAGTCATGATATGATTTCCTGTAGTACTCATTGTAAGTCTGATATTTGTGCTCAAGAAACTATAGAAGGGATCACCTTCCAAAACTATCTGGCTTGGAAAACCACACCTCTGCAACCTCCTTTCCTCCCCATCTTCCATCCTCCTTCTGGAGGTGATTTCTGTGTGGGTTTCAGAGAACAGTTTTGTCACTTTGTATCTTGTGCACGGGTTCCTGGAAAATTTCTGGGTTTGAATACAGAGTTGTTTGCCAGCAAGGTAGTTAAATGAATCAATTTTGCTATGCTGGCTCTGGACTGTCTTTACAAATCACTCAGTGTTTGTAAGTAACGAAGTCTGTGTGCATTCAGTCTTCACTTTTACTTTCTAAAGTTACCTGTGCAGTTAATCTTTGGTGCATGTTGCTTGTTGTCTGGGCAAGCACTTTTTAGGATGAACTGCTAGTCACGCTCTCTAAAAACTAAGAAAAATAAGAATTCTAGATCAGTGGAGCGTGTGTGGTGCTGTCTGCAGTGTGACTGTTTCTGGGACTGGAATCACATCAGCACTGAGTTTGCGCCTGCTGAAGTTTCACAGCTGTCTTTGATTATTTTAACAGTCCCCTCTGTACCAAATAAACCTGGAGAAAGTAGAACAGTTCCGAATATCTGACATTTTGACGTCCAGTGGCCACTTAACAGTGAAATGTTTTGTAAAATCAGCCTTGATCAGCTGCAGTGTGTAGAAGTATACAGTCCCGTTCATAAAATGTCTGAGAAGGGAAGTAGAATAGTTACATAACATTTCTGTAATGAATTTCTGTAATAAATTAGCTCTGCTGCCATGAAGCACTACTAAAACTCACAGATAACATTTTCTTCAACAGCACTCTCAGATTTTGTCACTACACAATTATACTGATGACAAAGATTCTCCAAGACCTGGTCCAAATCAAGGAGACGAGCTTCTTTTTATAAGGATATCCCAAAATAACAACCAAAGAGACTAGATTTCAGCTCTACAGTGATACATTCTCTAAGTATTTTAAGGCTGGAAATAATGTTGTCTTGCCACTGCAACCTACTTTTACTTCTATTTGTACATTTCCCATTTGCTTCGAAGTTGAAGTGATATTCAGGTTGAACAGAAAAAATACCCTTGCACTGTGTTAAACCTAGTACTATTTTTCAGGTGTTAAACAAGAAATAACAATGAGTTTAAACAGCAGGAGTTAAGACAGGCTGTCTGTATGAAGATGTTGGGTTTATTCCCAGTCTGAGCGTGTCCAGCCTCTGGTGTGTACTTGAGGTATGTCCTTTAACCTCTTAATGACAGGGGAAGTACAGATTTTGGGATTTTGTCTTTGTCTAAGAGTTCCAATATGTGAGAGGCAGTGAGTTACTGGAAGACTTTATTCCCTGTCTATTGAGCAATTATCTGTGGTGTTTTCAGAAGAGGCACTGCAGTGATATACAGACCTTTAAAGAGTTTAGCTGTAGGAAGCAAGCTTTAACTGTGCGAAAGTGGCAGGAAGGTAAGAATCATCACTAGGCATCATTACTACATTAATTTTTGCCAAGGGACTTGATTTATCAAGACACTGAAGTTCTGTGTAATTTTAAGGACATGGATTTCCCACAGTTTTCTGTAAAATACTTTTATACTTTTGAGGTAGAAACAGATACTTTCTTCTCTTGTGGTTTATATGGTGAACTCTAATTTTCTCTTCCCCTTTTTTATTTAGTTCCTGAAATGCTGAAATCATGTGGCAACTACAAATACAGAATGTATAACATCAACTAAACTGCATGACATAATTGATAATATATTGGCCTGTTTATAGCTAAGCATCCCAAGATTACCTCACAGGGCAGCAAAACTGTCTGCTGTCTCTGAAAGATCTTATATGAATTGTTCTCTTCCTGAGCCACACACACCACAAAACCCACAGGAAGTTGTCTCTGTAGTGGCTGCGGTTCTGCAGTTTCCTTCTTCCCCATCTTTAAGTGGTCGAAACATTTCTGAAAAAGTTAAGTCAACACAAAGTAGAGAATAGACTTCCTGTTCTTACGGTGTAACAGATACCCATGCCCTCAGAAAGACGGATTCACACATCTGACTGTCCTTCTGTGTCCTTTGAATCAATGTAGGGTTATGGTTTGAAATTATGAAATAATACCTTTATTGTTAGGTTTCCTACTAAGAAAATATAATAGTACTTTTTTTAGACATCTCCCCGTAGCAGTTATTTAAAGGATGAGTAAAGCACTTGCTTTTCTTCAGCCTTTGACTTCTAAGACAATTTTCTGTCTAAAGATGGGGGTTAAAGATGGTCCTGTTTTCAGGACCTGTAAGGGTAGAATCAGGAATATGCTTTAAAATTCCGACCCCTTGGCTAACAGATGGGACTTGGTATATAACTGTATCTGACTGAATGTACCATATATATACATAAACACTAACATACATCTCTCCTGCTATGTATCAATGTGTGTATAAATATATAGACATCTGCTGTTTCATTAAAGCTTTTTAAAGGGAACACATGAGTACACTGAATCCTAACAGTCTTAACAATATATAACTTGCTCTTTCAGACTTGAATTTTGTAATACTTATTTAAAAATTTAAAAAACCCCAAACAACCCAAGGTCAAATAGGACTATAAGATTCAAAGTTACTTGCACTTAAGATAATAATTTTATGTTGACTTGACCAACATTTGATTTGGCATTTTCAGTGCTGTTGATGGTAGGTTTGCTTGTGAGCAATTTGTTAATGAAGACATGCAAAAATTCTCCTGAAGGAAGAAGGTCAAAGGACAGCAACATGATCCTGCTATTGCTTTGTATAAAAACAAACATCCATTAAAAATAATTTGTATCTACCAAAAAATATCTGCATTTTACCAACACTAATCGAACAAGACGTCATTTCTAGCTTGTCTAATTTGTATCAAGAGTAGAGATGAAGATTTAAATAACTGTTAGAAGGGAAGAGAAGGGAAGGGAAGAGAAGGAAAGGGAAGGAGGGAAGGGAGGG